>JAJVDC010000247.1:0-47547 GCA_021436925.1 Neofusicoccum ribis
GAGAAGGATATGCTTTGGGGTCTGTCTATGCCAGCCACATGAGCAGGCTGGGCTAGGATGCCCAGGCACCTTGCGCCTGAAGAGGAAGTCTTCCAGGCCAATGTTTTCAGTGCGTAGTAGGGTGGTAATTATGCTTTATGGCTTGGACAACCTATGGTGGAGGTGTCTGAGCTTTGGGTTCCACTTTGTATCTTAGGCAACTGGCTTGTTTCTCCTCGCCTGGCTTGTCTAGGCCATCCACTTTTCTTTCCAGATGTTTCTAATTATTCTACGGAGCCTAGATCTTTCAGGAAGCTTTTGTGTGGTGGGAGGGCTACTGTTTAGAAGTGTATTGGTCCTTCTTTATAGCAGTGCTCCTCTAGCTAGGCTAGGCTTTCCCCTTGCATCTAGTACCGCTCTTGCGATATCTTTAATGTCCTGACAGGTTTTTCTAGTCACTATGGCCATAGGACCTTCTCTAGACCGGAGTGCATGGGTCAGAGTTAGCTCATCAAGGTGGATTGAGAGGGGGGGTATCCCTGTCTTATGTTCTAGGACCTTTGTGTTGGTAGACTTGTATACCCCTGAGATGGTGCGTAGGTACTGGTTCTGGGTCCTTTCTAGTGGCTTTATTGCTGTCTACTTTCACTGTTGCCTCTCCTCCAGGTAGTGGTGCCCCTTGGGAGGGCAAGGTTGAGGTTAGCTGTGGTTGCGGTTTCGATTAGGTGGTCCGCGAGAGAGTAGTGCGTGGGGGAGGTAATACCTCCCCAGAGGGGGTGATGGAGGTTAAAGTCTCCAAGGAGGATGTGTTGCCCCTGCATAGCAAGGGCTCTTGGGAGGATGGATAGGGTCCCTAGTTCCGTACTGGTGTGGGCGGACGGAGGGCTGTAGTAGTTGTGGATATGGATGATATGAGTTGTCGTGGTAAGGGAGAGGGTAATAAGGTCTGAGGAGTGGATTGTTGCCTGCCAGGAATCCACGGCAATAGCCTTACTTATAAAGAAGCAGGTTCTCGCTATTCCCTCCTGAGGGAAGACTGTATGGTAGGCTGGGTGTCTTATTGTTGTTTTTATCCTAGGGTTCCTCCATGGCTCCTGGATTGCGAGGATGTGGTGGGCTGTTGGACTAACATCCTGGAAGAATGGGATCATGTCAGACAATATAAAGCCTATTAGCACGCACTAGTAACAGTGCGGCGTCGTACTTTTGCAAGTTCGACAGATCATTACCCTCTCCGCGCTTTTATTTACGTTGTACTGTATGATTGAGAGGTAGCTTGTATCTATCATTCGTTTCCTTCCATCTCTGTGTCGGCCTACGGTGTGGTAGGTACTTCTACCTGTATGTGGGGGTTCTCCTGGCCCTCGGCCTCAGGCGCGTGCCGGGAGCTGTTGAGCCTTGGCTTTCTTCTTATAGGATCTGCTTCCCTTGTTCTCTTTCGAGACCCTACCAGGGTCCATCCATCCTGTATTGGTTCCTGGGTTACTTTGGGTGGTTGCCTATGGTTCCTGGCGCTACCAACCGGGCCTGAGTTGCCCTGGTTTGGTGGGCCTTACGCGTTGGGCATAAATTGCTCCAGGCTGTGTGTTTTTGAGAGCAGTTTGCACACTGTATTTCGCTTTTACTACATTCTCTCGTATTATGCTCGCCTACACATTGGCCGCACTTTTATTCTTTCCTGCAGTGGGTAGCAATATGGCCATAGGCCTAGCAGTTAAAGCATTGGGTTACTGTAAAGTTTGCATTATAGTACTCTGCTGTGTGTAGAGTAAAGTTACAAATGAGTCCTTTAGCGATAATCTAGTTGGCTGCCTCGGGGTCTGTAGTGCTAAGGATGATTGTAGAGTGTGTTTTTCCTTCTAGGAGCTTTTTCTTCAGCCACGCTAGCTTGCTAATATGCAGGCCTGGGTGTATAGATAGGTACTACTCCTGTAGAGTCTTAGTGGCCTGGGGGTCTGTGGTGTTGATTCCCTTAGTAGGGATATTGTGGACTAGCACTGAGTACAGTTGCTGATTTGGGCGGATTTCTTTCCCGAGTCCGGTAGTCCACTCTTGGTCCTGGAGAAGGGCCGTTCTTGTTTATGTGTCTGGGATGAAGATCCGGATGTCGCCGCTTAGAAGCTTTCTAGCCGCGAGTACTTTTTTACACGCTAGGCCTTTTCCTGCCTGGATCTTTCGGATAATAGTTTCATTTGAAAGGTTTACTACTTCCTGTCTGTTTGCTTCATTTGGGAGGTGGAGCGTGATTTCCATAGTGGTAGGAGGGGTGGGGGGCTTTGGGGCTGCTTGGGCTGCGATACGTGCCCAGTTTGAGGTAGTAGGTATGGGTGCCACCTAGATACGGCTAACTGTTTTCTAGACCTGTTTGACTTCTCTCAGGATATCCTTCAGGTTAGATTCCTTGGCCGTTGCCTCCTGGCAGATGGTAATGTGGTCCTGGAAGATTTCCTTGGCAGCGCCGAGAAAATTTTTTATCTAACTGTTGAGGGCTGAAGGTTTGCTAGTAATTGTCTAAAGGGCTTGGAGGATAGCTTCTGCTGTTGTAGTAGCTCTCTGGACGTATTCTACGCTGATTCGGCCACGCTACTGGCTTTAGTGGGTTTGCTGTGGGTGGGTAGGGTTGGGTACTGGGGGGGGTTGTTCAGCCCTTTCTCTAGTCTCAATCTCCGCCACCACGTTGCTGCAGCTACTGGGAAGGCTGTTATTGGGGTTTTGAGGCCTTGAAGGACCCCTAGGGGTCTCTTCTATAGCCGTAGCTTGAGGTCGGATTTTTGGTGCGTTTATGTTCTAGTCACGTTAGTATTACGTGTATTTAACTTTATCGCGAGACGGTTAAGGAGAGGGCCTCCCCTACCTCCCTTACCTCTTGGCCAAGAATCCACTTATTGAACTGTCCTTATCAATATTTCGATATGAATTTTATTAATTCTCGAATCGCTTCAGACAGCTCCGTCGCTAATTTGGTGATTCCGCTGGTAAGTACTCGATATATCTCGACTCTGTTCTTCGTAGGGCGTATTTTGGAGTCCTTGGGTTTGTTACGCATGGTTTCTATGCATGCGTATAGACCCTCTAGCTACGAAGTGAGGGAGCTAGCCAATATAGTAACGTGTAAAGTCGAAGAAATTTATGTAGGACGGAGATAGTATATGAAAGTCGCCTTAAGAAGCTACGTAGGCTTAAGATTTAGGCAGGACTATTCAACGCTCATCATTTTCAGTAGATAGAATTCTTAATTATAGGATTCCTTACCTGCTCTATTTAAAAGTAATATCCCTGGCCACCAAGTGGAGTTCCAAACCTGGGCGACTAGGGGTATACATGTAAAATTGCCGAAGTCCGAGCCTCGGATGCTCCAATTAAAATGATAGCAACCTACACTTCCCAGTCCGTTATATTGCGTTCGGTAGAATCATGCGGCTAGGATAAAGCTCTCGAATGTGGAATAGCATGTGTTCCGCCTTGTATATTAATGTAAAATGAGCTCAATCACCTCCGTTATATATTATTGGATAGTATATTAGCTTAGTCATTCATTCTAAGACGTCTTGGGGATTAATACTACGAGTATCTCGGTAACCAAGTAATCAAGTTATAGAATGATTAATCCCGACCGATCAAGCGCGAATTCTATTATATATACAGCGTGTAGTATAGTCTGGTAGAACGCTTATATCGCTTTCGGTAGGTCATCCGAAAGGAAGATTATACGGGCGCCTTAATAGTAATAATAAGAAGCTATAAGCGTTAATATAACGTATGCCCTAGTTAGCGGTTTATCTATGGATGCCGGTAAAAGCCTAAACTAAGGGTTAGGTAGATCGGAACAACCTTTCACCCTCAACGTAGCTTTTAACGGCTCTAAGGCTAAGGCTTGGTACTTTAGCTATACTACTGGGTGAGAGGGCTGCCTTTTGAGTAGGTTCCCCTCCTAGGAATGTAATCGGCTTTAATAAAGGAAATATACGAAGGAGATACGCATTGTAAGTAAATCCAAGCTAGTAGGAGACTACTAGTACTATTTAGTAACTGAATATCCCACCTAATCCTCGTTCTCCTTGATCTTCGACGACTAGACTTCTAGTTGAGCATCTATTTTCGTAGTAACCTACCCGTCTATATCTATACCCTGAATCATTTCCTCGATATTTGCCACTCTCCTCCTGATTTCCTGCTCCGGTCCGCAATCTAAAAAGGTATATTTTTGCCTTGCTGGAACGGGGTAACGTGGCACACCTATCTCCTTAGCCCTAATCGCTAATTCGTTAAACGCGAGGCTATCAAAAGGCGGCTTAGGATACGAAATGATCCCTATCGATATTATAGCTTTTGCGATACCACCGAAGTTTATCAGTAAGCACTAATTACTATATCTATAAGGATCTAAGTAATGTTGTAAACGCTCGTAGAGCATACCGATGATCTGAGAAATTGCCTCATTTCTACCGGAATCGATCCGCGCTGTATCTAGTCAGTATGAAAACGCCTATAGTAAGTTCTCAACTTGACCTTACCGACGAGGCGTTCTAGAATAACCAGGTCCCTAGGTATAAGGACTCCCTTCGCGTGCGTTTGAAATAGGCGAGTCGATTCCTTGAATAGAGTTGCTTTCTAAAAGGTTTTAGATATAAAAATCTATTTCAATAGCTCGTCTACCGAGGCTTGCGTTACGGTAGGTTATAGGTCATTCATCTAGATCTCGGCGTATGGCCTTGTCACCTCGGAGATGTTATAGAAATCAACCGCGATAGCAAGGTTCGTAATTGTACCGAGATCTACGGATATTGGAACCCTACGAGATCGGCTGTGGATAATTTCTATAAGAATACTAATAGTAAGAGGATGATCTTGAAGTAGAATTAAGGAGAGACTATTAGTATCACGTATAGATGTTTCGAGGAACCGGTGGCAAAATATACTACGAAAGAACGAAGATGCGAACGAGAGGTGTTTAGGTAACATATATATACGGAACTCGACTTCGGGGTTGCATGCGAATTACTGGTTTATAAAGTTTGAAGGTCCTACTGACGCCAAGGTTCCATCCGGGATCATATGTGTCTATAGTAGATTTAAATCAGGCCTATTTCCCACTAATTCTTCTCTTCTTATTTCATCTTCCAACGTTAATATATCCACTCCTACCGGTGTATCTTCTGCTGTCGATGTCTCTTCTTCTACCAGTACACTTTCCGCCGTTGCTGTCTCCTCCTCTACCGGTGTATCTTCCGCTATCGATGTCTCCGTTATTATCGATACATCCTCACTCGCCGGGGGTTCTACTTCGAATAGTATGCTTCCGCTTTCTAGTAGCTTAGTATTTAGTTTGTCTGGTGTTTTCTGCGTATCCGAATCGCTTTTTACTTAACCCGTTTCTACCTAGAGGATTAACCTTCGAACCTCAAAGCTGCTAAGTCTATTCAGTAGAATGATCAACATCGCATCGCCATCTGGATCGATTATATGGGTATAATTAAGTATAATGTGGTCTCTATAGCGATGCAATGTTAAGATAAGCAGCGAAAATAGATAGGAAGGGTTCAGTGCGCCTACGTTATATCTAAGGGAGATGATATTCGGATAGGACGTAAGCGAGTATACAAGTAGACAGTTACGCAGAGGAATGATAACTTGTAGTAGGAGCAAGGTGGGTGAAAGATGGCGGATACTGGATGATAGATACGTACTAAGTCAGTACGCTAGCATACGGGGGTTATTATAGTAACGCTAAGCGCATAACCTATAACTTTAAAAAGGCCGCCCGTGCGAATCATCTAATCCGCACGCGCCGCTATCTCATGAATTCATTTATAATATTACTATACAATTAATCCAACATAAAAGAAAGTACCTTATCGAGATACTAAGGCAATCGGCGGATAAAGACGGTAAGGGTCGTCACGCGACCGTTAGCGTATCGGGACGCGCTGCGAGTCTTCAAGCCGAATGCCCTAACTACCTCATCCTATATTTTAAGGACCTATGCTTTATTTTAAACAGTTTAGTTTCTAATTTTTCCCGCTATTATTGGTTATTGTCTAGCCTAGGCGTAAGCGGTCGGAGGAGTACTAAAATTCTGCCGCTAGCATCTCCTGCAGCGTAGGAGTTTTTAATGCGCCAAGACCATTCTAAATTAGAGCTAGCGGTATAACGTTTACAGCCACTACAGCGTCGACCTTGTATAAGTTTATCCTAAGGCTTACTTCGTCTAAGTGCCCATTATAATACCGTCTAAAGCTGACGGCTGCCTACTATCTACTCTATACTTCCCTCACCGCGCTTTAGCCTCCTACTAAAGCTTCTACCGGCGCTTGATAGCAGAGTTCTATCGCATTATAGGTGGAGATACGCTTAGCGTGACTGTGTAAACGGAACGTGTCAGTGGCATAATTTTAATGTTGATTCCGACCTCCCGCGCACGGTCTTGATCACAACCAATAAAGGGGGAGAGAATTGGAAAGAGAGCTGATGGAATTCGGGCTTGATCGGTCTGAATTGATGAATGAGTGACTTGATTGCTTGGTTCCTGAGGCGCTCGTGGTATTGATCCCTAAGACGTCTCAGAATGAATGACTAAGCTAATATACTATCCAATAATAGATAACGGGGGTGAGTTGAGTTGAGTTGAATTTATTTACCCTGACACATCGCCCTGAGCGATATGCAGGCTACGACTATTCAAAGAGTTTCAATGCTAGTATAACGTGTTTCACCAGTAACCTGCGCACCCCAGTGACCTGCGCACCCCACCAAACCCAAGACGCGTCTTCGTGCAAATATTCTACTATAACGCCTTGAATTCAAGTAAAATAGCTATCTAACTACTCTTTGATTACTAGGACATCGCCGTATCGTATGGCCTTGTAAGTGACAATTACTGCACGTCGGCGGCGCACGTTGTCGTACAGCCATCGCCTCCCGTTGATCAGCCTCTTCCTCCCTATTTTCTATCCCGTGAACTAAGAACTGCCCCTGCTGAGCCTGCAGAGCGCCTCCCTGTGCAATATACCTCCGTCGGTATTGCTGCTTTTGTTTTCGCCGTTGATTAGCTGTACGAAGCTCCGAATTCTCCTTTGCAAGTATCACAGCTGAATTCATCGCCATCTAACATCCCTTTACAAGTTGGCTAAATGCTTGGTTTGTTGGGCTCTGCGATTGACGCTGGATGAGATCCCGTATAAGCCGAGCCTGCTTCTCTAGCTGAGCCAGAGTACGAGGTGTTTCTGAAGTCCATTGGGGTGCTTGTCCGCTAGCTGTGCCTGGTGGGGAGGGCGTTTTGGTAACGGTAAGCGACGATAACACGCGTTGTGGGTTGTATAGTATAAGTCCTGTAGCCTGGAAACCGCTTCTGATGTTTTAATCTGTAAAGACTGATGGGCGTATCTTCGAGTATATGGAGAGGAAGTCATCCTTATCAATATGATGGATTCCTTGGCGGACGAGTTTCTGAACTTCTTGGCCGTACAAGCGCTTAAGAGGGGAGAAGCAGCTTATATCAAGCGGCTGGAGAAGATAAGATGTATGCGCGGGCATGCAGAGCGTGATTATGTTATTTACGCTACAGTAGTTGTCGAATTCTGGCGTTGCATGACTACTGTGGCCATCGAGGATGAGGAGACGGTAGGCTCCCTTCGTACAGGACTCTGTGTGCGTATTGAAGTGCTTGATCCATTTAAATCCAAGCTGGTCTGTCGTCCAACCATTATCGCTTACAGCAATTACCCAGTCAGCCGGCAATTCTCGATACCAATTTGACTGGTGGACCTTCCCTACTAGGATGATGAACGGCGGAATCGCCTAGCCAGACGCGTTGATACCCTCGATCGCTGTAGTCCACTCACGGTTCCCTAGCTGTACAGTGACTGCTCGGCCAATCGTATCAGAGCTTGTAACGACTTTAGACGTTGTAACTACACCCATTATAAATCCTGTCTCGTCAAAATTATAGATGTCGTCGTTAAGGATACCGTATAACTGACGCGTCTCTTGAACACGCGTAAACCACGCGTTAATCGTGTCCGGATCCTCACATTTGGCGCGTTGTGAATGGAACTTTCGATTCCATTTCGTTTTAAGCTCAGGCTGGTTATCGATAAAGCGAGATACCCAGTTCTTACCAACTGGTTGAGGTAAGGGATCGTGGCCGCGCGCGGCGAGTAAAGAGTCTGCCATTCTTCGTACGTCGATTATCTAGGGAGGAAATCCTCGTCGATCTAGGCCTAGGATCCATTCAACTAAAGCTTGCTCTTCGGATAGCTTTAGCTTTCGTTTGGTTGAGGGTAACTCATGTCTAGCTTGGGTGCCACGAAGACGCGTCCGTAGGGTTGATTCCGGAATACCGTACGACCGTCCTAGAGCGCGCCGGCTTTAATTTAGGTTTCTTTGTAAGGCTTGGGAAGCAAGAGCTAACCTCGCTTCTTTTTGGAGTGATTGAGAAAGTTGTGGTGGTGCCATATTTGTTTTCGTGCGAAGACGCGTCTTGGGTTTGTAGGGTGCGCAGCTCACTGGTGAAACACATTACTCCTAATGTTGGCGTAAGCAACCTTGTGGGGGTTGATAAGTGAAACCAGAACGGCATCACTCATGTCCCTTGCAACGAATATGAAACCTGACAACTTCATGTACTTAAGCAAGCTGCTCCTCCGCTCCCCTCTAGCAATCAATTAAATTAATCTTTTCTCAACAGACCTTTGCACGCTGCACATCCACCTTTCTCCAACACCTAATCCAGCGAACAGCGGCCGGCAAGGTGAGGTTGGCCGGCAAAATAATGGCGCCGCGGCCTTAATACAAGGACCGTGGGTCGGCGGTACTTCGGGCGGCCGGCCACCATGTCGCGGCCCAGGCCGATGCGCTGCTACAGAGGGCGTCGAGAACAGGTTTACGTCCATGCCGGGCGGACATGTACATAGAAAGCTCCGTTGCCTGGGCAACAGACTCGAGCAGGGAGAGGACGTCGCCTACAGCTTTGTCTTAAGTACGAGCGGCCCTTCAGGACGCTCGCCGGAGCGACTAGCACGACAAGTTACTCCGCCCGAAAACGCAGCCCAACGATGTTAGCCGGCCCCAGTGTTTTCTTGATATGGTCTGGTATAACTAATTCGCGCTCGATCGCGTGAAGCTGGTCTAGTAGAACGAAGGCGTAGACGAGCGTCTTCTAGCGTACTACGGTCTAACACGCGTAGGCGCAGAGCGGCGGCGGGGGCGTTGCTATCGATGGAGATAGAGAAGAGCATGTCGGGGCAGTCGAGGAGTAGCGGCTGGCCGGAGCGCGGGCACTGCCACGCGATGGCGGCGGGTGTGTTGGGCAGCGTTAGGCGGAGGCCATCCGGCATTGTTCTAGGTAGTAGTTAGTCGAGCCACGCGGACGGTTCCGAATCGAAACGCAGAAGCTAAAGCCCCTCTCGCGCCGGCGAGAGGATCCCACCCACCTAGGCTTTAAAGGTGTGTGCAGAGCAGCCTTAACTCTTACCGTCTCCACACGTTGGACCCCACACCCATCCAGCACGCGATCAAGTATCGACGACGGCGATAGAACACTGTCCCATAGTAGACCCAAGGCCTTCCGCCAAAGGCAGCCGACGCGCGCGGGAGACGGGTGTTTAGCAGGTAGGAGCTTGAATGCTAGCCTACCCGCGAGAAACCTAGCTGTAGGATGGGCATCGAGTGACGTACGCGGCCACCTACTACCGCAGATGCCTCGAGACGGACCAGGTAGCGCAGCTATACGGCAAGCAGCGGTACAGCAGCGCGCGCAGGTGATAGGGTACTACTATAGGTGATGGATAAGAGGGTTATGAAGAGACGAAAGCAAGAGGTACCTATAAGAAAGAGCGCACCGCGCCGGGGTTCGTCAGCCTAGGCTAGGAAGCCTTGGTAGCTCTTCCTACTTAGTTAGCTGGCTACGGCTCGACGATCGCCATAATCTATTCCAATACGGCTTATCTCCTCGCTCTAACCTCTAGGTAAATATAGAAAAAGTAGACTGCTATGGGCCAGCTAGAACTCGAATCGAATACGTTTCGTCAACGTTGGATGTGAAAGGAAGCCTGGTCGAGGCAGTCTTCTACGACTTCTCCTAGCTGCTTATTAACCACAGCCCGTAACTCCTCGCGTGACCAATCCTATATCTCATGTTTAATGTCCACTAATATATGCCGTGGTGGGGCTCTTATGTAAACAGATACTGCTCCGGGGGCTAAGAGCTACCATCACCAAGCGGCTTTACCGCTAAGAATATCATCGCCATACACACGGTGGGCTATACCGTCGCATCGTGCTCATGTAATTGCTCGTGGCCTACTGTGGACCGTAAATGCATCCTTCATACATATTAGCGGCCTATTCAACTACTTAGAGCGCACGAAACCAGCAGGGGTGAGAGTATAGTGCCATGCGTTAGCTCAGGGCAGCGGTTCCCATTTGGTATTAAACTTGCTTGTGCTTTTGTAACGTGTGGCCCGGCTAAAAGATGTCCCCATGGCAATCCTGGAAGAGAATAATTGGAGCGAACCGATACTTAGCTTTTAGGTATTCTTAAGTAGTAAAAGCAACTAGGAATAGTGTCTCAACTACCAGCGTACTCTAGATATTACCGCTTGCCTTCCGGATTGGACGGACCTACATACCGCTTCCGTACGTGGGCTGTAGATCTAATCGTCCACCGCACGCGCACCGTATAAGTGGGGTGTTAGTGGAGCGTTTCAGCATCGAGAGCGTGCTTTCTCGCCTCGCGTCCTCATGTGGAGCTCCTACATAGTACCGGGGGCTTAGGCGCGAAGTGCCACCACGGAAAGCAGGGGGTTCGAAGAGCCATACGAGGGCGGCGGGGGTGCATGCATAGTGCTACGGATATGCCCATGTAAGTGGATCCTGTATAGGATGCGCTTGCATAGTCTCGAAGGCATCCAGCCTCGGCGCTAATCTGGACTACGCCGCAACTTAAGCGCGGCAATATATCCGCGTCTTCCTACCTCGTCACATCTCTGCCCCATGCATTGCTACGCGACGTGGCGCGGAGATACGGTGAGACTGCTGCTCTAGGATAGCAGTCAAGAGGCTGGACAAACGCAATATCCTGACAGCTGCACATGACTTGCCGGGTCGAGCATATAAGGGGCTTATAAAGCGCCCGTTTTACCCACCTACAACGCCTCTCCATCAAACCTATTACTTCATCTTAAGATTCTGTCAATCCTTCTCAATAGATCCCTATACCGTTTATGCCGATGCTCGCTGTTCTACCGAGCCATGCAGCGTTAGCGCTGCTGCTATTTCCGAAAGCTCTAAGGTGGGCCTACTTGCAGGCCCGGAGAGTCGATCTAAGGATGGTCTTCCACTTCCAGGTATGTTTCTTACTATATACTAGCTTCAGCATAAATAAGAGCTTACACGCCCTTTTCTATATAGGTTCGGCGGAATCCAGAAAGCATACTCCTGACCAATACAGCAACCGCAATAGTCCTACGGTCTACTATAAAACCCCTCCTCGAGCTTAAAACGATGCGGTAGCGGGGAAAAATAATCGCAACTTCATGAAAGCCGCAGATATTCTACATCGTTTCGGGATGAGCAGCTTCCAAAGCATTCTATATAATAGAAAAGAGATCCCGCGAGAACCAGTAGTTGCAGAGCTTTTCGCTCTCATCCATAACGTATTTAAAAAAATCAGAGGCAAAGATTCGGGGTTTGAAGTCGCGGATATGCCTGTGCTAACGTGCATCCCGCGTGCTAAAAAAAAAGGAAATATATCCGGACACCGATTCCGACAAAACTCCTGTGCCGGAGGGTGTCCCGCATTAGAAGAATCGTGAACTTTCAGCTGGAGTAGGTATGTGCTTGTGAGCGGCCAAAAAGTATTATACTAATTTCGGCTCTTTGTACGATTAGGCAAACCGATAATTGGCAGCCCTTACGACGGCGATGAGAGTGATTAGGACTACTATTTATATTCTCGTAGCAATGACGTTGAATCTTAGATTGTTTCCGAAGATAAGGGAGTGGAGTTAGTTAAGGCCGAGGCGTGTAAGAGAGAATATTAGGTTGAGAGTACGTATATGGAGATTGAGATTTACTTAGAATAAGTACTTACGAAGAAGTAGTTTCGGAAAAGCCCTTCGATAGTCCATCCCCTACTAGAAGCTTTTAGACAGTCTCGACCGAGGTTGATCTATCCGGCGAGTGGTATTTTAAAACGGTCGATATAGTTCTCTCATCCGCGAGAGGATACCGAGGGTTAAGGAGGCTGGAGAAATCGGTTCCGGTTGAGCGGGGGTAAGCCTTGGATGTTGGATGGCCCAAGGGCTGGAGAGAGAGCAGATAGATGCGAGGCTTGGCTCTATTACGCGGTGTGTGATGGGCTATATAGCTCCTGCGCCAAGGGAGGAGGCTGCCATCAGCTGGTCCAATGACGGCGCCAGGTTAAAGCCTCTCCTGTAAGTACGAGTCTGCCTGGCGATGTAGTACAGGGTATTCTCCGTGCCGTATGCGTACACGCGCGCGACAGGTCATCTAGATGCCCCTGCAGAATGCCTAAGACTCTCCATTCTGCCAAGTGTGGGCCTGGTGCGGAGACTTAGATGGTGCTAACCCCCTCTAATCTATTGGTGCCACTAGGCCGAAGCGCCCCTGAACGGCTGGTAGATCGGCTCTTGAGTCGAAGGAGAGCCGTTCAAATACGCGGCGCAGTATCCCTGAGTCTAAATACCGTAGACGGAGTGGAGTGGTGCAATAAGCCGCGGGTACCTCGCCTTCCCAGACCCATCGCAGCTCCTCTGCGGCTAGGTGAACCTGCTCTTTAGATATTCCCCGCTGCCACGGAATTCAGCTCGCGATGGGACCCGCGTATGCCCTTCCCTTATTCCCGGCTACACCAAGGCGGACGTGGTCGAAAGGCAAGGGGCCGAAGGCGTAGGCTATCTCCGCCATGACAGCGTATATCCACGAGTCGATACGGCGGGGCTCAAGCCAATCGGTCTGATGCTGTGCCACCGCCTGAAATGACGTGGCCAAGGGGGCCATACAGAGGCGGAGGTCAGCCTCGGGGTGATTGCGAAGGGAGTATGTGGATCCGGTATTTGATCAGGTGATAGGGCAATGGGCGAGCACATAAGGATGCCTCCCCCATTCCAGCTGCCTCCACCAGACCATCTGTTTCACTCCATCACTTCCTGTCCTCAGCACCTTCTTCACTATGAAAGCCACAATCAATGGCACCCTGATCGCCTACGACCTTCAACTAACCCCCGATATCCTTTCTCTTTTCCAAAGAGGATATTTGAGCGTGGTTGACCAGCGAGGCCTTGCGGAGGTTGACCTCCTGGCGGTAAGCATGCTTTTCGATCTCAGCGGCGCCCTACAACTATCGGAGCAGGGAGAGTCTTCTCACACCTAGCTTCCCACTGGCGAGCTGAGGGTCGACGGCGCGGAAGCTCTCGGCCCCAACGGGGCTGATGACGAAGCAAGCGCCGCCGGTAAGAGTCTCGACTCTCGTACACCTTCCCTCTGCGACGAGAATTCGGTGACGGACACGCCGCTACCCTGCATGACCCCTCGAGAAACCAGCAAGGTCTCTCCATTCCTATCATCTGGCGCGTCTTCGTACGAACTGTTAGCCACCGGCTCAGGCCGTCAGCTCAAAGAGATTATGAGCCCGAACGAACTGGAGGAAGCCTGGTTTGACTTCGAAAAATACCAAAGAAGCCCTTACACGGAATCCTCGAGAGCGATTTCCGGCAGTCCAGTTAGTCATTACCAGAGTGCAGCAGGGACCGGGACGGATATGGACGGTAGCACCGACGCCGAAAACAAGATCGCGGCTAGGAAAGGTGGGTGGTTCATCATGATGAGTAGGACGACTGCTGACCTCGCGTTAGAATACGCTAAACCTAGCGAAAACAACAACGATGATGACGTAGTCATTATTAATATTCGACCTGCAAGAGGGGCTATCCGTACGGGCCAAGATAATGATGTCGTCATGCTCGACATGCGGAGCGCCCAGCCAACACCTAAAAGAGGTAGTAGAGCTGCGAGGAAGAGGCGGCGTAGAGCCAGTCGTTCAAGCGTTGTTCCGTACGCGCTACCGCCACAGCGGATCCAGAATGACGCCGAGCAGGTGATGGCGAACCTTAAAAGATGGGCGACTTTCACCGAGTTGTGGAAGGATATCCACACCATCGCGATGGGAGCCCCAGGTCTGAGGCACGCAACCGAGGCCATAGATGGCTATGTGAGGCTCTTAGAGGATGACGATTGGAACTTCCAGCTGTGGAGGGATCCGCTGGGGAAGTATTGGCGCGAATTTAAGGCGCAATGGAACAAGCTTAGCGACGAAAAGCCGCTTGACGTGAAAGTCATAGGAAAGGTCGGGGAAGCTGGGAGGTTGTTGAAGGCAGTTTTGGGCTCTTATTGATGTGTAATTAATGAAATCTTGAACCGAGGTTTTGCGCTTTTGCTCGCAACGTTGCGTCTAGGTCCGAGAATAGTGCAGACTGCCAAGCAGCCCCACACCGACGTTCTAGGCACAACGCCACAGCGCCTGGCAGGCCCGGCTTGTGGGGCCTGTGGGGCTTGGAACGGGCGCAGTACAGCCTAGCGAGGAACACCAGACTTGGACAACTAGCGTGAGAGGCACTAACTAAAACACATGTAAAGTCAGATAGAATTGCTCCTCGCTTATCTGTAGCTTATGGCCGGTGCCTGACTGGGCATGTCGATGTTTCTGGTGGCCCTATACCGATCCTACGAGATGCTGCGATGGCTGGCTCGTCACGCATAAAGAACAATAGTACCAGCATCAAGACCAGCTCGGAAGTCCGCGATAAAGGATCCGCCCTATCGGAGGATCGGCCCGTGGGTACCTGGGCATTTGTCACGGGCGCTACCTGCGTATTTAGAAACCCGCACGGGCAAATATCCCTATAAGATGTGGCCAGAAGCTCGCCGACGTGATGAGCCGCCCCTATGGGATCTATGCCCTTGTGGGTAGGATCCGGCGTGGATCAAGCTGGTTGTGGGGGAGCTTGTCCCGCGCGGCATAGGCCCGCGGGGGAACCTGTCCCCTGCGCTCAAGGCCCGTAGGGCAACCTGTCCCCTGCGCCAAAGTCCCGTGAGGGAACCTGTCCCCTGGACTAAAGTCCCGCAGGGCAACCTGTCCCCTGCGCCACAGGCCCCCATGGGAATCGGGCTCGTGCGTCATACGCCCGTAGGGGAATTAGTCCCCCAAAGTAGAAAATCCCCTGTACACTGGATTTGAAAGAGTACGATGGATTTAAGCATAGGTCTTAGGGTCTCTATTCATACTTCGAGTAACTACGAACGTCGAGATGCTACCTAATAAATGTGGTTTATTTACATGCACTTGGAGTCACCTTTAGCGTCACGGGAATCCAGTGATTCCCGTGGGTCCTTTTCACGCCGCGGCCGTACACCCTAACACTGTAAAGGCTGCGCCGTAATACCACCTTTCGCTTTCCAACTAAACCACCTCTGGCGTCACGGGAATCCAGTGATTTCCGTAGGTCCTTTTCACGCCGCGGTCGCGCACCCCAACACTGTAATGGCTGTGCCGTAACACCACCTTTCGCTTCCCAACTACACTGCTCCCCCACCTTCGCGCTACGGCCTCTTAAAGCAAGCGACCAACCAGCAAGCAGCCATCTGCAGGTGGAAAACCTGCTCTCGACGAGTGTACTCCATCAGAGAAGATCCCTATGGGCCTCCATCTCCACCAATCTCCTTCCAGGAGAGTGTAGACTGGTGTAAAGCGGTAAGCTCATCTACGACGTTGGTATCGTGACTTGGACCGAGACGGCGGTAGATGAAGTCGACCATCCACTTAGTCCTTTCTACAAGCGGATGTGTGAAAGGACCCTCGTTACCGCTTCTTCGTTCCTCCTGAACGAAGAAAAACATACAGTCGAGCCTTACCTTCTCGAATATACACCTATCTCGCGATCGGATGGCTTAGCCGAGGTTATTCAACTCTTGCGTATAGACATCATGAACAGAGTGGTTTAGGCGCTATGCCGTGCCTAGCCAGAGAGCGGCGTCATAGAGCCACCGGAACTGAGCGTCGTCGAACAGGCTGCGATTGGGGCCTCGGGCGAAGACAGAAGACGGAGGAAAACGAAGACCGTGTTGTTGAAGTATGGTAATGGCCTGGTGTTCGTACAATACTTGCTCCTGCTGTGGGGAGGTAGGATCCGCTGCCAGCGCTTGTTCGTTGTCGGGAACAGTGCGTGCTTTCTTTCCTTGGTGGGATGTGCTGGGCCTTGCGATACTAACGTTAGATCCGTGATCGTCGGTCTCTGCATTAGAAAGAGCCTCTCCAGCACTGCGCTTTTCAGGGTGCTCCTTCTGCTGCTTGCCTTGCACCTCCTGGCTGGACTGGGTGGAACCACGGCTGCTGCCACCGATCTGCGGTTGCTCAAGAAGCACAATAGTCTCCTACGAACTTTCACTCCCTCCGTCGTGCTCCTATTGATCGTGCTGGAGCTCCGAGTCGTGCTGCTCATCAAGATTACCAGGTAGACCCGCCCCAGCGTCGTTCATCTGGTTCTCTCTATTGCTGTCTTTCTGGTGATTATCTCGTTCTTCATTGTTCTCTGGTGTGCGAGTGCCCCCTTTACCGTCGCGCTGCTGGTTTTGGGGACTGTCACCGACACTCGGGGGACTGGAGGTGTAGACCGCAGCGCCTTTGGCCTTTTCAGATGGTGATAGAACAGCTTCTTCGTAAGAAGGCGGGCTCTCGTCAAGAATGGGGTTCCAGACTCCAGGCAATTGGTCGTCCTTACGAAGGCTGTACGATCTCCAAGCATTCTTTCCGTAGGGGCGACCGTTGAACGTTTTTTTAAAGTCGATTTCGGGAGACTGACACGGTAGGTAACTGTGGAGAAAGCGCAAGAAATTTCCCAGGATAAGCTTATTCAAGTCCCAGTCTCGAACGTATATGTCGAAGAATTTAGTACGGGACAAGGACTTTAAGCTAAGAAGAAGCCCTCGGGATCGCTCGTTGGTCTTTCTTGGCCCCTTCCCAATGGTTATGGCGACGTAGCCCGATTGTGACTGTTTAAGCTCGAAATGGACGTGAATAAGCCGAGTCCCGGGTTCGACTGTGGTGGCTAAGGACGGATCCTCGCGAGGTTCGTATGGGAATGTAGTGATAGTCCTAGAACTAGATTCTAGGTCGAAGGACTCTACAGGAAAGATCATGTAGGTGTGCCTCAACCCCTTCTTGGAAGCATCGATCTTTAATGGTAAGTGAAGGTAAAGCAGCATCTTACGATTGTCCGTTTGGCCTATAGCAAGGAAAAGGAAGAGGGGTGGCAAATCCTCGCGTTCGCTAGAAAGGTCTCCCAAGCATTGCTCTTCGCCCGAGTCAGTGTCGTCCCACGTCACGAGAAAACGGCTAATATCCGCATATTGCATGGGTGAGTGCATCGCCAAGGGAGGATGCTGCGCGTCGGCGGCGGCGGCGGGGTTGGGGTGCTCGGTAAAACAATACTTCCCCATCTGTTTGAGACAATACAAATAAGCTCGATGTCTACCGAAGGTTAAGATAAGTAGGCAAGAAATGGAATAAAAGAAAACCCCTACTCGCAATCGCAATAGCAATCGCTGTAGGAAGCCTACCCGCCCAGGCTTTTTCAAGCGGCGCTTGAGAGTAGCCTTGACTCTAGTAATGGTAAAGCTGATAACAAATCATCCAGTCGACCATTCCAGTCCAACCACGTGAATAGTAGGTAGGGTATGGAGGACAAACGGTGTATCAACCCAATCTGCGCCACAAGCCAATTGGCGAAAGCGGGAGAGGACAGACCTGCCCTGCTGCCGACCACTCGCACTGAGCAGCGAGAAGAGGGTACCTTAGGTCTACGCCACGAGTCGATTGGTGAAAGCAGCAAATCCTACAGCCGGCCATTCGAACTAAGCAACGTGAAAAGAGGTACTAAAGGATACCTCAGATCTACGCCGCGAGCCAATTGGCGAAAGCGCAAGACATAATAGGCCTGCCCTGCCGCCCGCCGGCCAGTTGCACTAAGCAGCGAGATGGGGAGACTACCGTAGAAGAAAAGGTCGGCGTGCCTAACAAGTATCCTAAGCGCCTAATCTCTCCCAATCAATAAGGAAAAATAAAAAGGGAGAAAGACGAGGTACGGAAGAATACGTACGGTTCGGAAGCGATGAGAAATGCAGGTAAGAAGATATATGATATGCCGGGATGCTGTAGAGGAAGATTCGAAGTATGCGAGCGACGCGTATTTAAACACGAATCGGACGCGAACGCCCCGGATGTGGCTAGGGGCCTGGTTACCCGACCTCCGCCGTCGGAGCGAACGGGAGCGACACGTATTACGTGGCACGGCCCATAAAGCGTCATGCACCCATACGAGTCCGCTGGCCCGCTGATCTTCCGACGCTCTCCGTCACTTACCATATATAGTAAGCCCAACCTGGGGCTTAGCCTCCTCGCTTTTACTACATCCTCCCATGTCCTACTTATCAAATACGATTACTGCAATCCTCACTCAAAAACCCTACGACTGTAGGTAGGATTTGCAGTTAAAAGCTGCTGCGAAGCATAGCAGAGTCCCAGAATAGGGTTGATCATGCTCCTAATCCCGCTGGTATCTGCTGTTTCTATGAAGTTGCGCTTTTTGCTGCATGCTAGCTTATAGTTACCAATTCCTTGTGGGCCCACTCCGTACGGTCTAGGCTAACGTTGAGTGGATGCTTCTCGTTTCGCACGTTGCGCGCATGCCGCAGCTTCCATAATTTCCTCGGATTTCGGCGGTTGTATCTAACGAGCCTGTAGATAGAGCTGTCCGATGGGCCTCCCTTTACGAATAGAGGGGCCGACTCGTATTGGCTACTCCTGCTTAGGTGTTACGCTCTCGTAGGGCCGTGTCTTGCAACGTCGTATATGTTACTCGCGAATTCCTTATTCCCGCGGCTTACTCTTCGGGATCTAGATAGTGGAGACTGCTTTTAGTGCCGAGTACGATAATATATGTACGATTAGACAGCGCTCCGAGCCCTAGGCGTTGATCTATACCAGCTAAGTGTTGATGTAGGCTGATACGGTACGTGATTAAGCACTGTTATTCTTGGGAGAGAACCGCGCAGTCACTACGGCTTTTAGCATGCATAATATCTAGTAGAGAATGCGGAGCATCCGAAGGGATATGCGACGGCTTTTGAACGCAGCGCGCAATAATGTTGATAGCCAGACTCGACTCCGTTCGCACCGTGAAACGAATGGTGAGCCAGTCAATAACCCAACATGCTTCCGTATCAGCATCGAAACGCCGATGGAATTTTTAGTAATACCTAGCGAGATGATTGCTATTCGATTAAAAAGCAAGTTACAAGGTCTCTCAGCAGGACGCCAGTTAGAGCCGGGCACTACAGCGGATGTCTCGCGGCCGGTTTATCGCCTAACGAGAGCTTTACTATTCCCGCTCTCGTAATTAGACCACCAACTGCTCTATGGGTCTTCTCGGCCTCGGTAATGACTACATCATAATTCTTGATGAGACCATCGTGTCCCCGGGTTCATGGTTGATCATTCCCCCGCTTCCTCCATGGATGTGCACTAATGAGTGAACATCTAATTATTAGACACGGATGAAAGAAGCTAAGTAGTTGTCGATCAAGTGAGGAGGCCAAGACAAGTTCAGTGGAACTGATCTAACGTTTCAATCCTCCGAGACATGCAAGCGGCGCGCCGATAAGAGCCTCAAACCTATCCTACACCCCCGCATCCCCACCTTCCTCCTCCTCCTCCCCCACCACTACGAACGCCAGCAGCCGCGCCACGCACGCGCTCTTACACCGGTTGTACCGCACCAGCGCCCGAGACCCGCGACCGCCGAGCTCGGCGCCGGCCTCGACAGCCTCGCACGCTGCGCGGCCCAGCTCGAGCAGCTCGCCCTAGCAGAGCACGTCGGCGAAAGCGTCGCCATCCGTGCCTAGCATCCACGCCAGCAGACCCTCTATATCGGCCACGTACGGCGCCGCCGCCATCGGCCGCCGCCGCCGCTGCTCCTGCTCCACCAGGTCGTAGAAGAAGCGCGCGGTGCACCGTACCCGCGTGGCGTAGAAGCTCGTGACGTCGCCGTTGCGTGCGTGCCATACCATGGCGCGCAGCGGCCCGCGCACGCTGTTGTTACTGTAGAGGGCGGCGTTACAGGAGAAAGCTTTGGTCAGGAAACTTGTGAGGATGTGTGTGAGATGCGCCTATACTTGCTCGGCGGGTGCGTCGGCGAGGAGGGCGTGAATCGGTGTTGGGAACGCTGGTGGCGGTTACGGAGGCGGATGCTACTGCGACGGCAACGGTATCTCGGGAACGATGGAGACAGCCGACGGTGCCATCGCCGGGGTGCATATCCGTCGGACCTGAACCTCAGGCGAGGCGGACCGTGTTGGTGGCGACGGGGTCGGCGGAATGTAAGCAGGTACTGGGGGGCCGAGACATCGGGGAGAGCTCGGCAGTGGTGCGTCTCCGACCTGGAGAGTAGGCCGGGAGCGGTCGTCGTACGGCGGAGGCGAGCTCTTATCGAAGCTTCGCCGCCTCTTCTTCCGGCGGGAAGCGGCAGGGCCCGAACACAACGAGTCCCAGTCTACCCGCTGCGCTTGGTTGCCAAACTGGTCTTCCCACGCCAGCGGCTTGAGACGGCGTCCTCGCACGTGCTCAGCCATTTGGGCCAGACCAACTCGTGCGTAGTCACTGGGCTGTATGTACGCGACGAATCGACGTGTTTCGGACAGCAGCCGCATTGCGCGAAGCATGCCGCTTGCGGTCAGGGTTGCGGGCTTGATGGACGTCACGGTAGTATTTAGTAGGACGGCGTAGCCTAGGGCGCCAAGCTCGAAGGAGGCGCGAAGGATATAGCCATCGGGCGAGAGGCCGGCTTCGTGGATTGCCGAGGTAGCGTCTACCTGTGAGATTCTTAGCGTTTTAAACGTGAAAGAGGGTGCTTCGAGGGCGTCGGGCGGTAGGACGAGCAGCACAGTGCGCGGCCGCGAGCGGCCATGGGCATGGATGGCGACGGCGAGGGACAGGCGGATGAAGGCGCGCCCAGAGGCGTCGAGATCAACACAGAGGAGCAGCTCTGCTGCTCTTTGTTAACCGCCGTCACAGAGCCGAGCACGGACGTCCCGCCTGGCTCGTCCTACCACTCGACCAGAACGCGCTCGCGCACAAGCTCGCGCATTCGTAAGGAAGTGCCCCCGTAGCGCGGAATCCCTCCCTCCCAGGCTTTTGTGGTGGATGCAGAGCAGCCTTGGCTCGGGCGACGGCCGCGTCACCCGCGTATACACAACCGAACCACTCTAGAGCATAGGATAGTCCTCCGTATCGACGGGCACGCCAGAGCAGCCGACGAGCAGTCCCCTAGAGAAGGAACTGAGCTACTATCGGAGCCGCGGGAGCCGTTCGACGGGATGAACCAGATCACTATCGTTGAGGGTAGTCGTGCGGCGGCAGGGATGCGGTAGCGAGGGATGCGACGTGGATGCGTGTTGCTGGCGGTGTAGAAGATGGCCGATGGGTGTAGGAGACGATGGTTAGTAGTTAGGTTGGAGTAGCAGGACGGAGGACGGAAGACGGGTGCTGGAAAAACAAAGAAGCGGCCCGGCTATCGATAAGCGAGCCCGACGACACTCGCATTGTTCACGCCGAGGCGAAGCGGGCAGCGGCGGTGTCTGTTGAAGATAGTCCTCTCCTTGAAGATCGGAGGAAGCAGGCTACGAACTAGCCGCTTCAGAAGTTGTCCTCGGGACTAGTAGTACCCCGCAAGATGACCGATCAGCACAGGCTCGGCAAGAAAACTGACCGGGCGCTCCTCCGCTGCATTTCGCGCCACTGCTGAACGGGTAAACTTCGGCGTGGTGCGGGTAGTACAGTGGGAGCATGGGGCGTGCGATGGGCTGCGTTGTTGAGTGCGACAGCCGATGTTGCGCCGGCGCGGTCAAGCGCAGCACTTGCTCCAACTCCTCCTCAACTGCAACGCGCAACCGTCACCACCATGGACCTCGTCACCCCCATCTCCACCGTACTACCATCGAAGAAGAAGCTCTCACCTAAACGACTAAGATATCGCGAGCGTAAGCCTCCGTTCTGATAGTACTCTCAACCCTCTCCAGCTCTACCTCCCACAGATCCTCAGCAGACAAAACTTCTCTGGAACGCTGTTTAGGGCATGGCCTCCGGCGCCGGCAGACGCCGAGGCAACGTTGAAGGGCGCGGGCGCGGCGCAAATCCTCCTGCAACAACGCCTGACCTCGCCGTCCGCCACCGATAGCCGCTGCCGCCTCCTCTAAGCTACGCCCAGCCGCCATCCATTGCCGACTCGTCAGGCACCCGGAGCACCGCGCGTACAACCGGTCCACGTAACACCCGTTTCCGCGAATCCATCCTCAGTCCACATTGCATCATCATCAACCGCACGTCGGAGCGACCGCCCGAGCCGTTCACACACTTTGACACGGTGCAGCCGGCTGAGAACAATTACAGCAGCGCGAGGACGGGTTCTAGCGCGTCGAGCAGCTCGTGCAAGCCGTCTGCCCCCCGGACGACGGGTCGTACTGGCGAACCCCGCCCGTGCTGCTCGAACCCGCCAACCCGGCCGCCTACCAGGACTGGAGCTGGGACGTGCGCCCCGACTGCGCCTACTGGCTCTCGCTGGACGGCTTCAACCAGAACTACTCGTTCCAAGTAGACAGCAAGACGTACGTCAAGAGCGACAGCATCTGCCCGTACTTTACCGTCGAGTTCAAACGTACCGGCGAGTCCGATGAGATCGCCGTCAACCAGGTCGCCGCTTCTACTAACCAAGCTTATATCCCCTCTTATCCTAGGCTAGCCTGTGTTTCTAACGTACCAAGTCTACGCGACTAGCCTATAACTCCTCAAGAGCCTCTCCTTACTACTAGCCTATATTATCGTCATAGGTTGCGTACTCTACGCCTATTAAGACCCTCTATCGAGTCGCCTAGACGCCCGCTTAATAGGGTCGGTAAAGGCTGTTAAAGCTAGCCTGTATTTCCCTTCCCTAGAGCTTGCCCGTGTTTCCGTCTTATCGAGCCGACCGGTCGCATCGTACTAGGTTACGAGTACCACGCCTATTAAGACCCTCTACTAGGTCTCCTGTGTTCGCACCGGATCAACTCTCTTGGAGAGGCCTTAACGAGTTCTTAAGGTCGGGCCTTAATAAGGTCTTCGCGGTTGGAGGCCTCGAGGCCTTAATAGGTTTCGTACCGAGGGTCTATAACACGTTAGTCTTAATAAGTTCTTAGAAAAGAGGTTCCCCTATACCCTCGCCGCGTTCTCAGCGTTCTTAGAGCCGGTATAAGCCTAAGGGTATCCTATCGTACGCCTAGGGCGCGTCTATATTAGCTAGCTGGATAGGCTAGCGTAGTAATTGTAACGGCTGAGTAAAGGACTGGTGTTGAGGTGAAGCACGTGATGACACGTAGGCAGCAGGTGCGTAGGTACGCGGTGACGTCATACACTTCGCAGTTTTATAGCTCTCGTTTGTACGTAGACTCGAGCACTTCGTGCGACCTCTCTGTAGCAGCATCGAGTCTCATTACAGTGATCAGGATATTTTCTATTTTCGTACGTGTCAATAGTAGTGTGCGATGCACAGCAGCAATTTGAGCACAATTTCGCGTTTTTCTATATACTGCTACAGCATCTCAAGCGTCCTACTTTCAGCCTAAATCACCTAATCCTCGCTCATCGTCCGCAAGAGATGATATGCATACTCATACCGGCCTATGCCCTCTTCCCCATGAAGCAAAAGCATCTTGACAGTCACAGAAGGAAGTTCGAAAAAAGGCCGGAATGAGCGGAAGAGGTTGCGCATTTCTCGAGATGGGAGATCTATGCGAGGATCGTTAAGAAAGAGGATTTGAACCTCCGTCTCGACGTGTTCTTTATCTTTCCCCTTCTTTTTTAACAGCTTGCTTAGAGCAATCCCACTCCTATCCCATAAATCACGCATTCTTAGTGCATGATGATTTCCCTCGGTGGATATTCTTTCTGACACGAGTAGAGTGATCTTCTGAAGTGAAGTCCAGCACTCACCATTGCCCTGGAGACGGTTGGACAGTAAGTGGTCATAGTCGCGAACCTTGATGCCAGAAACATGACGGAGGAACGTCCCGAGGAATTTGTATTCAACCACGAAGGGATTTTTGACGAAACGAAGTAGTGCGGAGTATCGCAGAGATGTAGACGTCGCAAAGAGAGCTGTATCAAGTGGAGGCGATGCGCAGAACCCGCGTTCGGTACAGTGGATACTCGGTCTTAGCAAGATGTAGTCCAGGATTATGCTGAGGACCTCTTGTGGCAGTTTTTCGAGACGATTGCGTGAATTTGAACGTGAGAAATCCGGTGGAGATGTTTTCAAGCCTTTGTCCATGAAGGACGAACGCGGGCTTTCCGCGGTCTTACCCATAAGGAAAGATGCTAGTTTCTCGAGTGCAGCATCATCACCGCTTTCCTTTCTGGAGAACGCGAACTTCCTCTCTAAACACCCATCACCTGCACGCTTTGATGTTTTTCCGTATGTTCCAAGGTCTGGAAGCCTGACGAATGGACGCCCCGAAACAGTGAGGCCGATCATATCCAGGATGTCGTGTCCACGGTCCTTTGCGGCGATGCAATAGCCAACACGCCAATATCTTTTGAACATGTCGTGACACTTCATGAAGAGGCGGCTACCTGCTCCATCCCAGAGGTCGTGAGGAGAAAGCTGACGTACGCAAGAGGCTTTAGTCGATGAGTTCGTCCATGAGAATAGAAATCCCACAATTGACGCGCTGTAGTCATCGACGCGAAGAAATGCTCGAAGCCGTGGGATGGAGTACTCGCCGTCCCCAACATCGTGATCATCATCGTGAAATTGGCCCATCTGAGCATCTTTATTCAGAGAATCTAGTGCT
This sequence comes from Neofusicoccum ribis, assembly GCA_021436925.1. Taxonomy (NCBI): domain Eukaryota; kingdom Fungi; phylum Ascomycota; class Dothideomycetes; order Botryosphaeriales; family Botryosphaeriaceae; genus Neofusicoccum; species Neofusicoccum ribis. The sequence goes on from JAJVDC010000247.1 coordinate 24,934, forward strand.
TGCAGATAATCAAGGTAAGCACTATCTGCTGCCAATTCATTGTCATTGAAAAGGACGCATCCGTACACCTCGCTCTTAGAGTGCGCATCGGCGATGGTGTCTGATCTGGCTTGCACTTTGAAACCACCCTGAAAGGTCTCAAGAATCTGAAATTGGTTCCAGTTGTGTAAAGGTAGCTTGGATGGATTGTCATAGGGTATTTGCAAGACAGGGTCGGTGTTGCTCCAGGATTGGCAAGAGTCCCCGGAGGCATCGTTCGCGGTTAGGTCGATAGTACGGCAGGCCATTGGCAACTGGCGCATAATATGGCCAGGTCGATCCATCCTCGCGAACACTGGGTCTAGCTCTCGGATAGTATGGTAAAAAGCGGCTTTTTCCAGAGCGCGTTCCATTTCTTTGTCTGCAAGCTCGGTCGCATAGTGGAGGTATGGGAATCCAGAGGTTTCAGCCAAGTAGACGTAATTCTGGCCACCGCGCTTAAACAGAAACTCAACATTATCCGCCGGGTAATCCTTGTCGTGGTTGCAACTGATAAGCGTAGTTTCCCATGGAGAGATGCACGACCATTGGCCTGAAGGATGTTCTGCCGTAGCCATAGCGGTGCTGGAAATTACCGGCTTAAATGAGATGGGGACGAAGGGTGAGAATAGATAATAAAAAGATGTACTTTCACGAGTATTAACACTAAGTCGTTCTCGTGTGGAACTAAGTACCGCGGTCCGTCGGGATTAAAAGGTGGTGATGGCTCCTAAACGCCTCTGGTTGATACTCGGATACTGAAGCAGCTGATACTACTCAAAATTTTAAAGGACTCCACTACAGAACTTTTTAGCGTTCGTGTTCGCTGTCTCATTCCACCGCCTAAGGTATCAGCCAGCAAAGTGCGGTGACCAAAAAGCGGGGTAGCCAAGCTGACACCTACTGATGGTGCTGCCAGCTGCGGGCTTAAGGCACGGGCCCATGTCACTACTCGGTCATGCATGAATAGCACTGTTCATCTTCTAACTAACCTCTATCTGGAATCATTCCGGGGCGCAATGTGTTACTTTTGTTTTTCTTTCCTTATGTGTGGGATTGCGGACCGCCAGAACACTCACAGGGCGACGCTGGCGGCACACGCCGTCGTAGAGCTATTCTGTTTGGCGAAACGCCAGAAGGACATCAATCGTGAGATACCCGCCTTCTATATCTCGCATTACTATAGCAATTTGCGCAACTACGGCCACTGTTATATAACCAACGGGAAGGATAGAAAGTGCTACCGCCATCTCATCTATAATTTTGACAGTACAACCCGTTGCGGTATGGATAGATAGACCGCTTGTAAGTTTATGAAGAATGTATACGGTAACTGGATACTGGAATACCTCACTCGAGGTAAACATGGAGTTCGAATGCGGCACGGATGGAGTGTGGAGACGCGGGCGTTCTCTACTCACACCTACGCCGTCTGAATCACGCGTTGCAGTTAGACATTGGTTGCCTGAGACACGCAAGTACCACATCTCCTGCCGGCTAAGCGTGGAGAAGGCGGCCAGCAGAACGAAAACCTAGCCGGTCCGATTCTAGTGGAGAGGTGGGCGTGCGTCGTAATTGGTATTGCAGGCGCGCTAGGCAGCAGCGCGATCGTTTTTACCTCAGGGCCCGGAAGTTAGAACCCGCTTTCGGATCAAGGCCGGTGCCGCCACCCGGCTCTGGCCGTGCGATTCACAGCCTTGGGTTTTTACGTGGACGGTCACGGCACAGCGAGGCCCTTGGCAATTGCTGATGCTCTACTAGGATTTCTCCGACCTCAAGCGCTACGAGCCTAACGAAAGGTTTCGCGTCCTATATTACAGTTGGAAAATATCTACCCTGTTCGCGGGTGCTTAGGCATGTGATCGGTTTCCGGACGTAAGTACCCGAGGACAGTGCGGCTCTCACGCTCGGATTATACGGATTAATAAATAATCCGCCTCATAATTGAAGACGTAGCCCCGCCGTTAAGAAAATATCACCTTCCTCACCAAACCTCTCAACAATACAACACGATGGAGGAACAACGGCAGCATCTGGATCACAAAGAATTGAAGCCCGAAGCTCAAAGCGATCTCAGAGATCTATGTAAAGCTATCGAGTCGATACGCGAACAGGATTGGATCGAAGACGAGACAGTGGATACACTCAACGATGAGAAACTGGGAAGCTTTCATCCAATAATAAAGTCACTAGCCCAGTCATGCAAGGTTTTATTCCCATCTGCATCATATCTGTTAAATTGGTCGAGGCTAACTTTGTCTCGAAGTTCGAACGCCCCCTACGCGGCAAGATTCACCGCTTTAAGCGGCCAAACAATGTCTTTCCGAGTGGCCTTGAAGTCGTTATACCGCTCCGCGTATTGGAGGATACGAAACCTCTATTATCATTATCAAGCAAGGAAAAAGCAAGCAAAGAGCTTGTTGTCGGAAATGTGTATTGGTTGAAGGACTTGCCAGCATATATTCAGCCAGACGTGGTCGTTCTATGGTTGGGATTTCCTAAAAAGTAAAACGGTTTCTTGGGCTCTAGCATCGTGTCTACTACTCTTAGTTCTTATTGTAACTATCGCTATAGAACTTGTTTCCCTCCTCTAGATTGAACACGCCCGGTAGCTTATTAGAATCCGACATAAAGTTAACATCGTCGCTAAAAATGATTTACGTCCGATGTATCGAGAATATCTAGACCCGTCTCAGGATCAAATGTGAAGTTGCCAATGCCGTCGAAATAATTTGTATCCGGTACATTGAAAATGTCTAGTCCCGTATTGGCATCAAATCTGAAGTTACCAATTCCGCCAAAGATATTCAGATCTGGTGGGTTGGAAATTTCCGGTACCGTGTTGGCGTCGAGAGTGAAGGGTCCGTCGAAGTCGCTAAGATAAATGCCATCCAAATGCATAGCGTTCTCCTCCTGAACTTCGCCTTCATCGACGGCTACCTCCTCCTGGGGGGTCTCTTCCGCGGCTATCTCCTCTTGGGGGGTTTCTTTCTTTTTAGACAAAGCCTTGAGATCAACGTATCTACCTAAGATCTTGGTGAGTCCAGCCTCACTCTTGGCTATCTCGGCGTACTCCCAGTCTAGGGAACGGAGACATTCTATTATTGTTTCGCACATCAGAACGTTCCGTTTCTGCTGGTTAGGGATATCTCGCGCCCTGGATTTCTGGAAATAGTTGATTATCGCTCGAGCTTCAGCTTCCGATAATTTCCACCATCTATTTCCTATTAGACAAACCTCATATCAAACAGGTAATCACTTACTTGCTTGTCTGACCATGCCTTAACTCAGATAAATACCGTGGTTGCTCTTCCAGAAGCATTATGAACTTCCTCGCCTTTTCAAGTTCTCGCTTTAGAGGTATCTTGTTCCCCCATATCTCTGTGAACTTTCTCATTGCGTGTGCTTTAGATGTGAGACCACTAATTCCTAATGTGGTACCAATCAAGGAAGACTGAAGCATGTCAATCTCAAATTGGATTAAGACGGTCAAGATCCGATCGAAAATAGCCGTGGCCGTCAACGTTTCCTCCGATTTGGACATTAACCTCTGGAGAATAGTGATATGTCTTTCCGTGCGAGCGTTTGTGTTGGAGGGTGGAAGGTCTGGTACCGGAGAAACTTCGCGCTTTTTCGGGTATGGTAGAGGGATGGTATCGCATGACTCTACTGATGCGAACGAATCTAATGCGTCCTTGATATTCTTGATATTAAAGCCCCGAAAGTACGCATCCTGTATGTTAGAATCGATTTTACCTGTGTCCTCTAAGCCTTTTCTACGCTTTTCCCGGAAAGACCGTGACTTTATCCGTCGGTTTGAGGAGGCACTTCCAGTCTCGATGTCTGTTAGTTCCGCATCTGAGTCTTGGTCCGGTTCACTTTGCTGAGTACTATTGCTGGTGATTGTTGTAATAGAAGAACGACGTCCTCGCTTTCTTTTCCTGCCTGACTTGTTTTGCACGCCTCGACGCTGTATAGGCGATGGAGTCCGTACGGCTGGCGTTGGAGGTACCGGTGGCTGCGGCGTCGGTATCGGTGGAGGTGCTGATGGTTGTGGCGTAGCTAACGGTGGAGGTGCTGTTTGTGGCGTGGGTATCTGTGGGGGCGCTTGTTGTGGCTCAGCTTGTTGTGGCTCGGACCGTGATACCAGAGGGTTTTGAGGAGAACCACAAGCGGCATTTCGGGGACCGCCCCCCAATGCGCCCGGTAGAGGTTGTAGTTGTCGTGAGAAGGGTTCGGCATGGGGTTGATATGGGTTAGGTAATATCGGTCGGAACTTCGGGCAGGTAGAGGTGCCTCTCAAGAGTTCTTCTCTCTCGGCTGGTTCGCAACGGGATAGGAATTGTTGAAGGCATATTCTCATGCGCTTTTAATGGAAGATTAGCTAGGATACGCATTCTAAAGCAATTTACTGTACCTCTGAATGAAGCACATCGACAGGTTCTCTGTTGAGTGCATGTTCGAGACAGTCCTCGATACTGGGGTACCAAGGCATTGTGTGTAACTCGGCGGGCCATCCATTGCTTGTGTTACTAGAAATTTGGCGAGTTACCTGACGAGATATAGGTGTGTACGTACCGGGACCGCTGTACGGATAATCCACCCGTCAAGCGCGCGGCTTCACCAATCAGCGCAAATAACCCAGCGAGTACGTGCCGTATCAAGTAGAGCGCTAACGAGACAGTGCCACTAGCTATGGAACCAATAAGGTCGTAGTACTGTCTCGGATTTCTATCTAGAACAAGAAGGACCTCCGGCCCCCTAGAGCTCGGTGGGGGGTCGGAGGTATTCGGGTTTGTGTCGGATATAGGTTCGGTAATTCTTCCGCCTTACCAATAAGATTCTAAAATCCGGACGCGCACGAGATCATTTGATCTCCGCTAATTTCCCTACCGTACCCTTCAACACTCAAGACCTCGAGGATTGGGAGGGTTATCTTCAAATCTAATGAATGTTGATGCTGCTAGAGATTCGCGTGGGCAACATTTGTCTATTCCGATAGATAAGCAGGTACTATACAAGAGTGACTATAACGGCGAGCCTTCTACTACTAGGCTTCGGAGTCACACCCCTATAGCCGGGTAATCGAAAGGGTTTACCTTGAGGACAGGAGGGTTAGTCGCAATGTAATAGAGAAGCGGGCAACACGTGATATGCAAATTCACGTGATGAGTAAAGTTCGTGACTAGCAACTAGTAGGATCGAGTAATCGAAAGGTTTTACCTTGAGGACAGCAGGGTTAGTCGTAATATAATAGAGAAGTAGGCAGCACGTAATGCGTAGATTTGAGTGACGAGTAAGGCTGGACACTAGTAACAAGGCGCTCCGAAGGGCGGCTCGAAAGATAGGCGGGGCCTCGGGATTTATTTGGTAACGTCGAGGCGGCGAGGGCGCTGCGAGCCGCGGAGGGCCGAAAACGGTGAGGTAGGATCACGGGGCCGGGTTACGTGGACAATCTTTCTTTCCGTACGAGTTAGGATGTGTAAGATTGCTACTTTAAGTTGAATATAAAGGGTTAAATATCTAGCTAAGAGACTATGTCTATAGATAGATAGATATCAAGCTGCGAACCGGCCGATTAGTACTCAAGTGGGTGGCCATTGGGGAATCCTGGCTATTGTACGTGCCGGACAAGAAGGGCCGAAGCCAATGGACGACAGATCTAAGGAAGCTGCTGAGCCAACGTAGTACAGCTATAGCAGCAGCAAAGTTTATAATGGCAACGAAGCTCCTCGGGCAATTTAGAGTAGCACCCACCACACCCACGATATGAAGCTTGACACTGGAGAAAGACGGAATAGTTTGCGGAAGAGATCAGTGCTAAGGAAAGACTGCAGCGCCAGGAGATATGTATGTAGATTGCAGACGAGATAGAGAACTGGCCAGGCCCCGACGCCTCGCTTAGGCCCCGAACAGGCCTAGCGGGCACGGTAAGGCTAGCCATACGCCGTATAGCTACCTTCGGCGGCTAGGACGGACTATGAATTCATCATCATCATCATCATCATCATCAGCGAGCCCTCAGAAAATGGGCTCCTTAGCGAGCCCTCATGAGCCCAGCTCATAAGGGCACCACCAGACTGTCACAGCTTTCCTAGAGTATATAAGCACACTCACTTAGCTAGATACTTGACCATTCGTGGTCAACTCAAAGTAGCAATCTCACACATTGCTGGTAACGAGCCTTATTACGTGCAGCGCCCCGTGTCTACGTGACTTCCCACTTCTCTTCTCGCTTAGTTATCCTTACCCACTCTTGTCTTCAACGTAAACCCCTCGGTTACCCGACTCCTACCCGACGACTCCGAAGTCGTGTAGTAGAAGGCACTCCGTTACACCATATAGTTATCGTCTATGCCGTGTTCGAGCCGTTGGCTCGGATTACCCTACATCAAGCTAAGATACCTCAAGACTCTTCAGTGAGGTCTATAGATTTCTCAAAAGAACTACCATTCCCCGCTTTCCTTCTCTTGCCGTATTGGTTAGAGCCAAAGGGGTCTGATCCTCGTTTCCTTGCCTGTCTAGTAGATCTCCGGTTTTCCTTGTCGCTAGTCTGCTCTCGCTGGTCTTGCGTCCAACTATGAAAAATTCTATCTTGCCCAAAAGATGTTTGCAGACGTGCTTCGATATCTGTCTTAGTTTCAGTATCGCTAAGATCAACCTCTGTGTCACTCAAATCCGCCTCCGTCTCAGTGTAGTTCCCTTGAGTTGTCACCATCAACCGCTGAGGCGGATTGTCCGACAATCCATCGCAGTCTTCCAACATTCGTGTGAGCAAACCTTCACACTCGACAAACGGTTTACAAAGCTCTGCCACACATGGCTCTGTCGACTCCCAGATGTCTTTGAACTTCAGCAGGTTGACGTTGACGGATGAAGAATGAACAAAGCGTTTAACCGCTGTCTTCGTGTAAGCGGACATGCTCTTCGACGCCTAATAGCTAACAACTTACTATTTTCTTCATCCTTTCCCTGATACACTTCAGTATCTGACTCGAGATCAACACTGGGATGACAAGGAGCCACAGAACAGTCCTGGTTAATAACATCACTGCCGCGAATGGTGGTTAACTTTCAGCTCATCTACGCCTTCTACCAGAAGCACGTACTTGCTCACTTGCGGTGTGATTTCTTTTTTCTTCGACAGAACGTAGGCGGTAAAACTCTGTAGCCTGGGGAGATCACAGCTCTGATCGACGACTTGAGGCCGTCCACCTAAGACTGTACCGATACTCTGAAAAACTGGGTAGAGCTTTGGATCGATCACGACTGAATCATACGTGATTGCATGAATGTGCTCCTGTCCGTACTGGCGCATCTTTGTCGCCAACTCATCGATTGTCCACTGCTTGGTTTCGATTCCTGTGAGTTTGTAAGTGACCAGCCATTGTCACGTTGGCATGTAATTACATACTAGGTGCTTCATGACTTCCTGTACATCCATCGACTTGACTCGACGTGTCCTTGAGGGCATGTGCCTCCGCTTCCAGAAGGGTCCGGACTGGGCTGTTATTGAGTCGACTACCATCGGAAAAAACTCCGGTGCCCATCAGGGGGGCTGCGCCAATATCGTGAGCTATTCCACGTACTTTATCATGTATACAATAGGTATCGTACCAGAAGATGAAGGGATGGTTTCCAGCGCGCTGTCAGCTACGGCACGCGAGAGCGGCGGCGGGATCGCGTTAGTAGCAGCATTGGGGCTGTTGGCTCGGACGGGGCAGCAGGCATCAGCGCCAGTGGTGGGAGTTGTCATTGTCAGACTTTGAATAAATCCGGACGAGATCAAGCGAGAAGCCAGAGAGGGCATGTGGTATATTGAACTAACGGCGGCACTCTGGAGTGCGCTTTCCATATATATATAGCCTGAGGGATAATGCCCGGCTCTAAAAACGTCTGATTACGCAAGTGCTCGCCAGCTGCTTAGGGCTGCTGGCCTCACCGTACTTTCCCTAAATGGCCTGCTGCTTACACCGGCATGGAGGCTAGGCCTTAAAGGTGGGTCAGCATTGACACTCTAAGCCAACACTCTAAGCCAACACGATGCATCGGTACCTCCGAGGTGAGAGATGAGGATCAGGTGCTCGTTGACAGCCTGGATAGCAATCGAAATAGTGTAGCGCTGATCGAAGCGCCTGAAATAGCTCCACAAGATGTCTTGCCCTCGGAAAACTGGAATGCTACCGTGGCATCGACTTTCATGCGCGGGACATAGCTGCCCAAGTCGTTAGGGAAATGCATAGCATGGATCCAGCGTTGGCAGTCTCCGGCTCCCGAAGCACTTTCCACTTGTGTAAGAGCTCCTATTGAATTGTGATCACGTTGGCACCACGTGTATTTATCTTCGTAGCGAGACGGTTAAGGAGGGGGCCTCTCCCACCTCCCTCACCTCTTCGCCAAGAATCCACTCATTAATCTACCATCATCAATCTTACAAGGCTCCACTACAGCTTCCTGTGGCATAAGCTATAATGTGAGCCACATGTTTCCCTGGTGAAGTATCTCGGCCTTTTTTCGTTACCCACTCCTGCGTTTGAGGAATGCCACGGCTTCTTGCCTCGAACAGACCGATTATAATCACCTTACGTAGTAGTCGCATCTGCATGTGGCAGGCCCTCCAAAAGAAGCACTGGCTTAAGGTGCGTGGTGCATGGTACTTTCCTATTGAGGGCGTCTACAAGTACATGGATTATTCTCTGGCTAAGTTGCCGTCAATCAGGTGCGAGTGGAGCCAAACCACATCTCACTCACAGCATGGGTGGTTCGCTCGCTATCTTTGCTAGTTGGAAACCCACTAGGTCCACAGATCCACCAGGCCGGTAAATTCGTAGGGAGACACGTAGTTTCCTGTCGTTTTTCTCCGGAAGCTCATCGGTGAAATATAGGCGGGGTGGGAACACCGGTGATCATTGGGTGATAAACGGACCCGCCCGCTTTCTTTCCGTGCACTTTCAATGAGTCACTCGAGCGCCAGGTGGATCCGTCTGATGCGAGAACTGCAAGGATAAAATACCTATGAGAGGAAACTCAGAGCCGAGAATAGGCGACTACACAGTATCGTGCATGGTCGTTTCTTCCCTTGTTAGTACGGAGCCGCTCGGAGCTATAGCGGGAATCCATGTTTGCTATGATGGACCATGGAGCAGCTGGACCTGCTCTTACCTAAACTGGATTTTGATAACAAAATAAGAACACGTCTTAGATGATCGAGGAGAGTCTGGCCAGACCTGACAGCATGGCAACCGCTTCACCTGCGTCTAGGTCATACCGGGGGTAAAAGTGTTCTAATCGGCTCCTTCGCCCTCTACTATCCTGTCTAGCCTTCACACTTACTGGCTACTTCACTTATTTCCATCCCCAAGGCAAATATGGCTCTCAAACGCCGTGCTGATTCATACGACATGAGTTTCGCCGATCATCCTCACCAAATGAAATCTCGCAAGAAAGAACAGCCTCAACCACAGCCTGCAACGTTCGAACCAGGCATTGTGCTTGTATCCTTGGGCTCGCAGACACTTGCGCTACGCAAACACGTACTGCGCTACAGGTCGGGTTACTTCGCCCATTTTCCGGGCGACAATTTTCCGGAGAGATTCGTGTTAAAGCCTATGGAGCACGTGCCATTCTGGCGCATTGTTCCAGAGACAGTAAGCCTCATTCGATTAGTTGTTAAGTTGAGACTAATAAAGAGCGTGCTTATAGGCAATCGAGACAGACGGGAGTGCTACGTATGACGCCACTGCATTCAAGAGAGCATGCAATATCCAAATGACTGTGCTCAACCTCATCTGCCCCTCGTCCGAAAACCGTCCTCTCAACCTTGAATCCAAGAGCCGGAAGTTCTTAAGCGATATTGCCTCTACAATCTGGGTCTACGAGGGCACTCAAGACGTGAAAGAGTGGTTCGCATATCGAGCGGGCATTGATCCTGGAAGATCAAGCATCCATCTTCTCGAAGATGTTGCAAAGCGCATGGCCGATTATGCAATATGGCACCGAGTGCTGCAGATTGCAGTAGGCGATCAACTCACAACGACAGATGTATTACATTGGGGGGATTCGTGGTTCGACTCGCTCGTCGAGGACAAGTCAAGAGCTGTCCAAATCGAGTTAACCAGGATTGTAAACCAAATTGAGCGGGTCCTCTCATTGCGTAAATCGATCTATGCTATAATCGCAGCTGACCTCATTCGCAAACAAATCTTGGCTACCTACGGCTCCTTGTACAACCTTATTTCTCCGGTAACCCAGGCCTCCCGCAACGCCTTGTACTCTCTGTACAATACGAATTTTGCCTACAACGCCCCAGGCGATCAGTTAATGAGAGATGCGCGTGCACTCATGGGGCCACATCAGTCTGAAGCCCTTGAGTTGGTTCATAGGAAAGCCCAAATCATCCAGCAACAACTGCGAAAGACTCTTGACCCTGTGTTCAACGAAAAATACCCGAACCCGGGTTACTTTCTCGTACGTTTGGGCCGACTATTCGCAGATAATTCCAATCTTAATGAGGACGAGGAAGACGAGGAAGAGGAGGAAGATGGGGAAGACGAGGGAGAGGAGGAAGATGAGGAAGACGAGGAAGACGAGGAAGAGGAGGAAGATGAGGAAGACGAGGGAGAGGAGGAAGAGGAGGAAGATGAGGAAGACGAGGAAGAGGAGGAAGATGAGGAAGACGAGGATGATAAGGAAGATGGGGAGGATGATGATGAGGAAGACAAGGAAGGTGGCGATGACGAGGAAGATGAGGATTATGTGTACGGTGAGGGCGAGGAGGACGAGGACGAGGAGGATGATGAGTATTATGAGTACCTTGAAGACAGCGATGAGGAAGATGACGATGATATGGAAGAAGATGATGACATGGAAGAAGATGATGACATGGAAGAAGACAGTGACATGGAAGAAGACGGTGGCATGGAAGAAGACAGTGGCATGGAAGAAGACGATGGCATAAGAGAAAGTGTTCAGGGACTAGTCTTTCGGTTACGGGGGCCAACCGAGGTTTGATGATGTACTAGATTGGTTATTGATGAGGCCTGGTGCCTGAATGAGCCCAGCGGCCGCCAACCCCCTTGGCTGTTGATGCCAAGCATGCCTTAGGCCGTGGCAGCCTTGCATCACATTCCTCTATTGTAGTTGTTTACTGCTCTCTCGATTAGGTTCAGCATAGCTATCTGACAGGCAAACGGTATATATACCGCTTGCCTCCCATGCCTAATCAAACCACTTCTCTGCACTCCATCAAATATAAAGGTGTTAAAGCGCGGTTAGAAGGGTTCTGGAAAAAGCATCGCGAGAACGTTTTCAAAGGGCGGGTTGTGGGCGGATTCTTGAGCCGCCCGAAAAGTATCATATGAGTCATACCGACACGCTTGGGCCTGAAGAAGGCTATTCATGACTCATTAATCATCCCACTAATGGTTTAGTCAAGTTATTACTGAATCGCATCTCCGTCATGGCTGTTTGTCATCTCTCCAGCCTCAGAATTCTGTGAGAAGTGGCACGCTCGACCTCTGAGCCCCGCTAACGTGGTACAGGTAGACACCAGAAAGCACCGACACGTAAAAACTTACGAATGCACGCCACGAAACATCTCCGAAGCCTAATGATCTTTTGCTGCGCGTCAGAATCGTGGAACTACACACTAGCCCTAATGGGAAAATGTGATGGAAAAAGAAAAGAGTTGCGGAAGGCCATCAGCTGAGGGCTACGGGTTATAAGATGAGGCATCATTGTCGGCTTCAGCGTGAGACATGACGAATGAGAGAACCACATTGATAACTCTATATACCTCTGTCCTTATGTACATATATTGCTGTGAATGTAGGTGGTCCAAAGTGACTAAGAAGTAGAAGTGTCCGAATCTCCTGCAGCATCAGTCTGCCAGGGAAAGGAGCCTTTGCAAGGGGGTGAGAAATAGCCGAAACCTCGATCATGGCCATCTTTGAAAAAGAGATCGACGGTTTTCCCAATTTCTCCGAGAAGCGCCTTAACACCCAATTTGACCGAGTTGTGGCGGAGGTCCTCTCCAATACCCGCTTGGACTGTATCCTCGTTCCAGCCATTTTCGGCAGCCACTTCTAGGCCCGCAGAGAGACCTCGCTCAATATTCAGCACTTTATTGAGAATCTAGTAACTCACAGCCGACCCTACATCCTGGAGATTGCACAGATCCCTGAGGGCTTCAAAGACAGTGGGGTGCGTTGCGTCCTCGAGGAAAACGACATAATCGTGTCTGTAAATGAAGTGCCTGCGGATGAGGTGGGCTGCAAAGATGGTAGAAGGCTTCTCCGGGATAGCAAGGCAATCTTCAATCTTTGACCGAAGCGACAAGTTTTCGTCTTGGAATGCCTCTACATGCACTGCCACGCACCTTTGAAGCTTTACAGACATCTCCTGTACCTCTTCCCTGAAAATGCAGAATCGACCGACGACATGTGGCATTGCCGTAGAGAAAAGTTCCTCGTGTCTCAAGTTGTTCGCAATCTGGAGCAAAAGGCATGGATCGATGTCGAAGAGGTTAGCACTAATGTTGGCCATGAGAATCTTCCCAATGAATGTGTCGTTCACTTCGGAAGTACATTCATAAGCGGCAATCCTCTTGGAAATACTAATGATGAAGGCCGACCTCTCTGACCGTAGGAGATGAGAATATTGGAGTGGTGGGCACATGAGGCCGAGTATGACTTCGTGGACTTCGCAGGCCTGCTTAGAGGCATCGTTGTCCAGTTGATCCTCTTCGGTGGTAGCTCCGTCGTCCTCCGAGGTCTAATTGTGTTCGCGTTAGAGCCGTTGGGATTAAGTAAAGTGTCAGAAGATGGAAAAGCATAGCGCTTACCCCCTTCGGTAATAGTCTCCATCCTACTACATCATCGACGTCACCTCCAGGCACAAGAGTAAACCTCTTGGGAAACTGATCGTTAGGAAATTCTGCGAAGTAGGCGGAATTGTCTCGCAAGTCTGCCTTGCGCACTTTGAAGCTTTGCGGGCCGAGTGATATGAGCACATCACGTCCTTCGGAGAGCACAGGGTTGGGGTTTTCAAGCCGCCTCTGTTTCATATTGCGGGACCCGGTGGAGTTTTCCGTCTCGGTAGACGAGGCACGACGTTTAGGGGGCATGTCGTAGTCGAGAATGAAGGCGTTGAGGCGGATAATATGTGGGCGAAGGAGTGCCAGAACTGTAGTACGTTGGATGAACGAGCGGTCTTGTGTGTTCAAGTGGCAGGTCAGAAGCTGGCGCATTCAGTATTTAACCGGCTTCAGACAATAGCCTCATCGACGTGTAGAGACGTTCGAGTCAACACATCCGACGCCTTGCAGACGGCTCACTCTGTTCCCGACCCGAGGAGGCCTGTCATGCCACATGAACAACCAGCGGTCAAAAATAACGGGCCCCCATATGCCCCGCTTGCGCTGGAGCCTTCTCGGTTAACAGTGCCTAAGTTTTTATCGGGTCCAACCGACTATCTCCACACCTACTGGGTTGCCAACAGCCCCCCTCACCCTATGATTTCATAACTACTACACTCACAAGTGGCGGCCAGCGAAGATATACAGTATTAAATTCTGCATGCATAACTTGCAATATGTTTCTCTCATTCACCTCAACGACCACGAGCTCTGCCATCCGCACCAAATGCTCCAGAGACGTACTTCACTGCTTTTAGGTGAATTACCAAAAGTTTTTAAAGGAACCCAATGCTTCTACAACCTCTAGGTACCTTAAAAAAGACCCCAAGAACTACCATACACATAGAGTCTAAGGGGCAGGTTGGAAAGCGAATACTTGGTTAACTACCGCTCCTTTAGTCATTTCTGCATCTCCTCTAGTTATTCCCATATCTTCGTCAGTTATTTCTGCACTTTCTTCTTGAGAGGAATAGGTGTCTGAAGTTGCAACCTCGAACCACGGGTAACCATTGCGGAAAATGGGAGTAAAATAGCCCATACCTTAATCTCCTCTAAACAGATCCTCAAGAGTTTCGTACAACTCCTCTAAAAGTTCTCCTATGGCTTCTCCGCTATCGCAGCTGGACATTACGGAGCGATGGAGATAACTACGGTTGTTCGAGTCCAAGCTGTTGAGCATGAAGTTTATCGCAGACCAGCCGCGCCGCTCGAGCCTCATCTGGTGACCGAGGTCCTCTCCGTTTTGCTCCTAGACTCTTATATGGCGCTTGGAATTCCACATTGACAGCAAATACACTACCTCCGAGCCCTCATCCCACATCAGATCCGCGACTGCCTCCGAGTACTCATCCCGGATGGTCTCTGGGTCGTCCGTATTCAAGCCCTCCTCCGAGCCCTCCTCCGAGCCCTCCTTAGAGCCCTCCTTCGAGTCTGTCTCGTCAACCTCCTCGAAAGTATATCGAATCTCGTGGCCCCTCACCCATTCGGCAGCCGACAACTCGTAGAGACATTTCAACGCTGCGTAAGACTCCGGAGACGCTTCTTGACGGACGAGAGTAATATAGCCATAGCTTATCGCGATGTACACTCGAATGAGATTAGCTACTGCAAAATGTGGACCTTCAAGTCTTTCGGTAAGGATGGAGTTGACGTCTTCTATGACAAATGCGATAAGATTAGATAACTCGTCTACTTCTTCGTCAACGATACATTACAGTTCTTCAGGTAGAAGATCCAACTTCTAAGGATCCAAACACCAGAGAGGGTGGTAAGCCGTGTAGGGTTTACCTTGATCGATTGATTGGTTTGCTATTTAACTTCCGGCGGGTCTACGCGTGGGTTGGCAGTATGCCTATCACCGTGTGCCCTCAGGACTCCCATGGGGCATAGGACGTGCCACTCTACCTTAAGTCTACGCTAAGGGGTGACATATCGGGGACGTCGCATCTCTATAGGCTGGTAATCGCAGTAAGGCGTTCTCTACCTCCTGCTCGGTAAGGTTTACCTTGGGTGGATACAAGGGGAGGATATCTGAGAACAAAGATAAGATACACATGACTTAGTACTGCGTACGAAGGCCGTGTTACCAATAGATGACGATTCTATTGTGAAGTTGACTACAAAGGTTAAAGCTATGCTAATGAGTGTGGCTTATATACGTAGGAGAGTTCTATGCAATCTAGTGACTGCTCTGTGGTCTCTGCGGCTCTTCTAACAGAGCAGGTAGAGCACTCTACGTCTGCTCTGGATGCTCTCTGTTCTTGGCGGCGGAGCAGGCAGAGCACCTTCTTGGCGTCATATGACGGAAGTGGGTCATATTTGTTGTCGCGAGTTTGCACCCCACTTCTTCACTTATTCTGACGCTTCCTTCCTTCCGTGTAGGCTGTGCCGTAACACCAATACGGTCGGTCCGTCAAAACACAGTATAGCGTGATAGGCTGAGGCTGCCCAGACACGGTGGACGGCAGCTTCTAACCTATCATAGCGGGGCTTGAGTAACCCCGAATGGATTTTCAGCGCGGATTCAGAATTGCCGTGTAGGCCTACGTACGACTTGCAATACTACAGACGGTCCTTCCCACCATTCGTCGAGCGATGACCAATCAGATAGGACACTCACCGACGGAGCATCGACCTTATATTAAAGGTTGGATTCTAGGTGATCGATGGTATCGAGTCGGCAACACTTTGTTAAGAAAGAAAAATTCGAGATGGTACAAGTCTTCCGACTCGTTCAAATATATGGCTTTCGAGTCCTATCGTTCATTTGGCAACCACCTCGAAAACAGCATATACAGGGTAAATGCAATATGCAAAGACAAGGAGAGGTGCAATAGAACGCTGATGATTACAGAATAGACGAACCCTTCGTTGTTGGTCGCATCTTAGGCGACAGAGTAATGGAACATCAATCATCTAATGGGGAGGCTCTCACGGTGACAGATATTTGGAGCGGAAGCGAAATCGATAGAGATCTGATAAATTTTGGGTATCCCGTGTGGTAGAACAGAATTAGAGACGGACATCATTCTAGCCGAGGATATAACTGGGGCGATTAAGGTTCAAAAGAGCGCAACGGGCTCTAAAGGGCGTTAGTAGGTCAAAGCGGGAAACGCAGACGCGGAGGTTCTTCTATATAGTGTAGCACACGAAGACTTCTACATTTGAGTACACTGTATATATTACACCACAATACAAAAATTTGCGTGTTAAAACTTCCGTGCTCAATAGGTTGACGACTAATACCCTATCCATTTAGCGGCCGGGATAAGGAAAGAAAGCGAAAAAGCTTGGGTGCGTAGTCTTGGCTACTTTAAAGCCTAAGTCGGCATGGAACTCCGGCGACGCACCAGTGTGGTTACGGGTGTGGTATTTGTTTTTCCCCACCCTCCAGCGGGCACCAATGCGAACCATTTGCCTCCTCGCTGCTGCCTTACGAGTGAAGCTTAAAACACGTTATATAACTACACTTTTCCTGTGTCTGTATAATTCACCGCTCTATTCTCCATTCACCCTCAACATGAACACAGATTACGACTTTCGTGAAGGTCTCGTACGGACTCAGCGAGCGCATGCGCAGTCGGTCCTCCGAACACAGCCTCTCAAAGAAGCCCTAGCCTGTCCCTACTGCGATTGTGAGCTCTTTGGCCACGATGATGCGTTGTGGAACCACGTGTGCAGCTACCATAATACCAAAATTCAAGGCGCTGGTGTAGAGGAAGGCATTTCCCTCTTCAGGAAAATATTGCACGACGAGGCTCTACACAAGGCGTGAGTCGATCCCATCCTCTCTTTTCTATTTGATCTATCCTGACCTCTCTCTTCTCTCAGGGAGCAGATTACTACTACACAGCACCAGCGACGTAGCCACGAGCAAGTGGGTGTAGTGCACGCTCATCTCCAAGATGCGCAAGCCACTTCACGGAAGCCGTACGAACAGTCCCAAAGATCGCTTTCGTACCGTGTATCGCCGGATTCTCAACTCAGCATACACCAAGAACCGTCGCCAATGTCCTCTAGCCTGGTCCCACAGTCGGTTTCAAATCAATCGGGAGTCTTGCCACCTATAAATGAGCAGTGGCCCGACTTAGTACTACAACCAGACACTCGACCTATCTCCCAGGAGCAGCTCGCAGCCGAAGTAAAGTCCATCTACGCTGGACTCACTATGGTCGAGTCCAAGTGCATCCATGTCGACAAAGCCCAGGCCACTACCGAGAGAGATCCGGTGTCTGGTCAGCAACCGAGATTGGCTCCAGATCACTGGCAAGCTCTTATTGCGTTACACAGGACACTACTCCATGAACATCATGATTTCTTTCTGGCGTCACAACATCCTTCGGCGAGCCCGGAGCTGCGCCGGCTCGCAGCTAAGTATTCCATGCCGGCCCGAATGTGGAAGCATGGAATTCATTCGTTCCTGGAACTCCTCCGTTACCGCCTCCCGGAATCCCTCGAATACATGCTTACCTTTATCTACTTGGCCTACCAAATGATGGTCCTTCTATACGAGACTGTTCCTGCTTTTGAGGACACTTGGATCGAATGTCTTGGAGATTTGGGGCGATACCGCATGGCGATAGAAGACAAGGATCTCCGAGACCGAGAAACGTGGGCAGGAATGGCCCGTTTTTGGTACAGCAAAGCTGCAGATAAGAGCCCTTCCGTTGGCCGTCTCTACCATCACCTGGCCATCCTAGCAAGACCAAACGCTCTCCAGCAGCTCTACTTTTATTGCCGCTCTCTTACTTGCGTCCAGCCCTTTATGAGCGCACGCGAGTCTATCCTTACACTCTTCGACCCCATCCTCGGCCGCTTAAATACGTCTTATTCGCATTTACTCCCCGTCGAAACGAGCTTTATACGTGCTCACAGATTACTTTTCGAGCAAAATCAAGGACCTCAGCAATATACGTTTGACCGAAGCCTCTCTGAATTCATTGGACAACTAGACAACAACATTGGACGCGTTACCTCGAAATGGAAGGAGCAGGGAGCGTACATGGCTATTACAAACCTCGCTAGCCTGTTCGATTACGGAAGTGAGGATAACTTTCTTCGCCTCGCCTTTGCAACGCAGCTGCAAAATAAAATACGTGAACAACTTGAGAAGAACGGCGACGTGGATGGACTCTATTCTCATTCCGTCCTGCCACCAACACAACCCGCGCCTGATAGCCTGAAGCTCGACCTCCAGACCGCCACCACCTTTCCTTTCGCCTGCCGTCTGACTTTCGATACTTTAAATGTTGTTCTTCGGCGCTTCGGGGACAAGAACGTCCTAACTCATTTTCACATCCTGCTCGCTTTCCTATCTCAGCTTGCAACTCTCCCATACGATACGTCCTATACTTTTAGTTTCGTTCAGTGGGAGAAAGTTGCATTCTTCCTTAATACTTTGGCAAAGTCGGAGACAATCACTCTGGCAATCGAGTCTCCTAGCTTTCTACACGAAGGCGAAGAAGACTTCCGTCCGCTACCAGAGGACTATCTCATCAGGGGTCAACTATGGGCTCACTCGTACTATCCGGCAACATGGTTCGGCGGCGTGGTGGATGAGGAGGAGCATGTGCTAGAGTTGGCATCAACTATCAAGTCGAGGATAGAGAGGATCCTGTGGCTTGGGGTTCGACTTTCTTCGGCAAGTGTCTTCTACTCTCAAGTCTGTCGTATTTAGGAATGGAACTAACCATTAACAGGGGGATCTTGGTTTGCAGTACGACAGTTCTAAACACACTTGGAGCAGTCGTCATTAGGGCAATGAAATGATATTATGATGGAAGTAACGAATACGGGGTAGTCAGACGTCTTCGAAGACTTGGAGAATTTCGACATCTACAAATAGCGAGTTACTATCGTAGTCATCACTCGAGTTTTCGTCATTGAGCAGATGTGAAACAGTATGAGGGAAGAGGACGCCACTAAGGTTCTTTTTTTTCTTTTTTTTCTTTAAAGAAAAATAAAGAAAAACTATTACAATGGAGCAAAAGGACGAAGTCCGCCCTAATGCTCTGTTATTACTTAGGAGCCTCTTATACTCCCATCTCCGTGCACAGGGACATGTGAAATGGTGTATATATCGCTACAAAAATAGTGCTGTCTCGCGGGACTATTTGTTAGCAATCTTTGGCCTGTTTTTGGGGTACTGGAATGAGCGGACTGTCGAGCGTGATAAGGTCGAGAAGGGGCAATGGACTGAACATGAAAAAGCCTAGAAGACACCCCCATTTCTCGGGTTCTTACTATCCGTACAGCCGAACGCTGTGCCGCAAATCGCATTCGAGTTGTTGTGGGGACCATTCCGGCATTTAGCACCGAGAACATGGGCCTGGTCAGGAGCCTCGGTGGCACAGTATCAAGGATTTGATCACGCTGACCAACGATGCAACGAGATAGTGGGGACCTGGCAGGGAAGCAGCGTCGACGTACATACGTAGCGGAATGCAAGGCAAGGATTGCCGAGGCAAGGTTCACAGCCCCTATGGCGAAGCGGGGCTGGTCAAGGCAGACACGGTCAGGAAACGCTCGGCAAAGAAACCGTCGGAAAGCGAACAGACGGCGATCGCAGCTGGAACCGATCAAAAAAGGCTGCCGCATCGCTGGGAAGGAAAGCTCGTGATATTACGACAGGGGTGAGTTGTTAATACCGCAGTGTGGTGATAGCATCTATCATTTACCGGTTAGTGCAGGAGAGCTCGCATCGGGCATCGCTCGGCAGCACGGAAGGCACCGAGAGCCAGTGAAACGGACATGTTAGATTGCAAACATCTTTTTGACCCATGTTCACCGTGATTGGCAAAGGGTTGGCGGTTTGAAATGCATTTAGGGGAAACGCCATCCTCTAGTTGTTCTTAGCTGCTCGTCCACTTTTACTGTTCGTATGGCCATCCACTTCCTTTCCGAGAGCTCGCAATAACAGGCCCCCTCTTGGCCACAAAACTGACCCACTGTCAGATGCATGCACGATGGACTCATGTCCCACATAATATGTCTGGTGGGGACTTTTCTTTCGCCGTCACGGCGCTTAAGTTTAATTCACCCTGTCTGACGGAGAAAATACTCCAAGCAACCTCGTCCCGGGCCGCAGGGAGGTCCTTGACGGATGGAAGCTCGAGAACATAGCATTCCTCCTAACGTGGTCTCTGGCGGTCTGGATGCCGGAAGGAAGACTCGCGTTCGACCAACCGGGTTCACCACAAGGGTTGTGTGCCCGTTCAATTTTTCCACTTCGTAATCCTCTTCCGTACATCGACCGACAGCGTCATCACATCACTTTACTCGAGCCTCTTGGAGATACTCTCCAATGGAGCGAGAGTCGGGCCATGTTCCAAGTAGACGTTGATGGCGCCCTCCTCGATCAATGACTGAAGCTGACGCAGTAGCTGATCAGGCGTGCCTGACACCCTCGTTCGTGGCCTCCTTGAGCCCAGAATGCTAATCTCGAGATTGAAACATGCAGCTTGAGCCTCCGGGCACATACCAATCCTCTCCAACCGCAACCTTGTGTGGAGCCGAGTTCATCGAACAGAAGAGCGGTCGACGCTGAGACGGAGGTTTTCGACGGGAACAACGAGATGCGGATGCCGGGCAATATGCACTTGGTCGGGCGTGCTCTGTGTTGCATATCTAGATTCTCACCAGCCCAGCTAGTTGTCAACGCTAACTGTAACAGTTGGCACGCATTGTTCCCGCATTATGTCCATGGGGCCCGTTTTTACGTGGTCAGGCCACATCATCTCGGCTTCCCAGGGGACAATCATTTCCAGACCGGTCTAAAGGATACAGGATTATTTGACAGGGGCATTTCAAGTAGATCTTTAGCAAAGTTCGTACGAGATCGGGAGGTCTACGTGGGGCAGCAAAGGCCGGGGGATGAGACGGTAGACCGGCTAACTGCGCATAACAGCCTGAATTCGGGGAAACTATACGCGTATGTGATGTGTGCTGTACCGTAATGTGGAGGGTGCCAGGGGTGACTATCTAGTACAAGGTGCAGACACTGGTACAACGTGCAACCGACTCCAAGCCATCATTCCGGCGTCACACAATTACGATCCCTTATCCAACCGCTTCACTGAGGCGCCCAAAAGAATTAAGCAGACGTGCAACCAGCTATGAGTAGGCAAATATCCTCAAAGTCTCATCAGTCGTCCACGGGCTCATTCATTATCAGCGCAGGAAAGGCCATCGACCAAGTTCCAGCTTATTGAAGCCTCCAATCCCACGGGCCAGAGCGGTCGCACTACACCAGATGTCTCCAAGCAACCGTTAGCGGCGTCAGAGCTGCTCTCTGAGATGGAGAGCATGCGAGAGCTCATGAATTCAGTGACCAAGACCTTAGGATCAAGTGGTCTTGATGATGTCAACTTCCTAAGCTATTAGAGGCGGTGGAGGCGGTGGCTTCCAAGGTCAGAGATTCTCAGGACATGTGGACGGATCTGGGGGATGCAACACTGTGGAAGGAGTTGGAAAAGGCGATGCAAATGTGCAATAAATTGCTCCGCAATGGTCAGGTGACGGATTCATTGAAGCGCTAGTTGGAGGCCGGGCACTCAGTCTTTAGACGAAGGAAAGTACGTGTTAGAATAGAGAACAACTTCTAATTGGCTTTTGTGGCACTTAAAGCTTCTTCGAGCTACTCTGCACACTGAGCAGTGTTCATGACATCGAGCGGTGCTCTGATACTTGCTTGAACAAGATGGCCTTGCCTAGAGCTATGTACGGGGCGCACGAGCTGCACGGTCTGATTGACTTGCTTGACTGAGAGAACACATACTCCCGCAGCCACTTTCCTTCTTGCGCTTGTCCCCCTCTCTCCAGATTGAACTAATGGGAGAAAAATTAGTCTGAGACTGCAGATCCGCCTAGGAGAGAAGAACAGGGGAGACAGACCGGAGTCGTGCTGCATTGGACTTTCCCAGCCTGGCTCACCTGTATAATACCACCAAGGAGTCAGTGCGCGTGATTGAGCCAATGGCTTCACAGAGCCTTCCTGGACATGCATGGCGGTCGGGCACGAGCTTGAGCCCACTCCTGTCTCTTGATAGTTTGGTGGGGTATTCAGTGCCCACACGGGGACGGAAACCGGGATTTACTATCCAACGAAATCAATCCACACATTGAGGCGCAGCATCATAATGCGAGCTCCTCTTGTTTTGTTGCGCTACGGTAGCCCTGGCAGCTGAATCGTTCGCAATAGGACGAGGATCCCGGAGCGACTTCCACTTGTAAACCTAAGCATCGCATTCCAGGGGCATTGGTAGCCCTTGAATGGCCTTGAGATCCTTCGTCCCCACCGTTTCATCAGAGATCCACCGCACATATAACGTCGAGCGAGTGCCGAAACTTGCTAATACATGCTGCAACAAGCTCTACCCACGCTAGAGAACCGCAACTTCCGACTCCAACATGGCCTCCTCGAGTCTCGGGGACTGCATCACTGACCCTAATAGCTTTGGTATCCTTGACTGGGAGAAAGAGTTCGAAGAGATGACGGCGGTGCCTTGTACGCCCGATGCTCGGCCTGACGCAAACATTGGTCAGCCGAGCGAACACGAAGAATATCAAACTGTCAACCACATTGGCCCGCAAATCACGTGCTTTATTTGCTTTTGCTTATACACGCGTCCCTTCTTTGCTTTTCTCGCTACACCATCACCTACCCCTACACACCTCATATGCCC
>JAJVDC010000248.1:0-46477 GCA_021436925.1 Neofusicoccum ribis
TCAGATTCAGACCCAGACTCATTAATAGAATCCGTTTCCTCGTCCGTTTCCTCGTCCGTTTCTTCGTCTCTATCATAGGACTTCCTTGAAGATATCCCCTCCCATGAATCGGAGGCTTCCGAGCATCCGCGTAAATACGCATCGAAGTTTTTACCCGGGGACGGCGATTTCCGCTTAATCTGTCCATTATATCTCTTCTCTGCGTACTCAGCGTGTATAAAAAGCGTAATATCTGCCGCATGACTCTCAGCGTGTAAGATCTCCCTGTAGGTTTTGCGATTAATTACGCATTCGACTTTCTCCTCGGAACCCTTCTTCTGTACTTCGCATAGAATCAGCGTATAGTTGAATGACTCTGCTCTCTTGCCTTGAGACCTATCCTTAATCTCTAGCCTCTGGTGTAATGGAAGTTCATCGTCCCCTGGCTTCTTAACAGACCAGGAACACGAAATCTTTCGCCGCGGATCAATGCCTCTAAGGCCTTCACCGTTCTTATCCATCCAAGCGACTCCGCGGACTGCCGTAATATCTCTCCATGTATACACACGCCTTCCAAGCTTATCCCGGGTATCAAGCTCTCCAAAGTGCGTAATACAGTTTTCAGGCTGTATATCTGGCTTCGTACCATCCCAGCCCGCACCCGATACGATCCTATACTTAGGCGCGTCGTTGCTGCCGCACTTAACAACGTAGTATATCTCTTGGCGATAAACTAGCCAGTACATAAACTTTCCAGGGTCGGTCCGCTCCACAGAAAAGGTGTCAATTGGTACCCCAAACTTAGAGTAGTTTGAATCACGTTGAGGGTCGTAAGGCTCGACGCTTGGAGATTTTGCTGCTCTATCATTACCATCACTTAAAGATTCGGTTACCCCACCGATCTTTTTAGAATCCTCAGCCTTCACTTCTGGTTTGGATGTGCCAGATCTAGGGACATTGTCAAGTTTTTCTTTGCCTTGGTAATTGGTGGCCTTGCGCCTTACCATATCCGGTATTTCAGGCTTATTTCTTTTCTTTATTTTTTCGATCCTATGAGTCCTTCTAGTGGCAGCCTGATTGCGAACTAGAGGTGTACCATCAACATCCTTCATTGGAGCGTCTAGCGCGCCACCAAAATTCTCCGCCTGGGGATCTGGAGGCGTGCTGCCAATATTCTCGGCCTGTGGGGACAGATTTAGAGGTGCAACGGTATTATCTTCCACCGTTGGAGAAAGCCCTGGAGGTGTATTGACATTATGATTTCCTTCTAACGGTACAGGGTTCCCATTCTGATCTAGTCCGCTCGTATCCTGGTCCTGGCGACTCATTGTGAGATAATTGGATGGGACTACTAAAGATTATAAAGAGCTGAGTTTAATAATTGTGCGCGTTTGCTATCGGCTTATACAATAGTACTATTTGGATGGCTTTGATTTTGTCCTTAGAGTGCTTTATAGTATTTTAAGTCATTAGAAATTTCTTCAGGTGTCTAATTTTAGTAGCGGACAATTTTTTTTTCATGTTCATCTTTCCTTTTTAGCTGCCCCCCAATTTTCCTCCCCCACCAGCTTTTAGCGGCTGTAATTGAATCCTCTAGAAACTACCTCGTATTACGGTATAGCCTCTATAATAATAGTCATTAGCGGATTCGACTTCCGCCTAAGCGCAGCCGAGAATTTTATTCTAGTGTTACGACGCAGCCGCTGCGGGATGCAGGAAGACGAGGGAGACTGCGGGAGAAGCCCCGCAGGAAGTTGAGGGGTTCACGTGATCCTCGGAAAGGTCACGTGAAGGACCCACATTGGATCAATATGATCCCAAAGGATTGATCCAACACCATTGATCCAGTTGCTTTGATCCAACTGTTTCGATCCAGAATGTCACTATATATACCTACACTCTCTCAGCTAGTATTTGACCCTCCGTGGTCAACTTCAATAACAATCCGACATTGTTAGTAACACGGCCTTCGCACGCAGTGCTCAGTTACGTGTATCTGTTACAATCCTCAGTCCGTACAGAAGGGAAGGCCGAGCAGGGTCAGGAAGAAGGAATCCCGCTTACCCCGCCAGGAAGCGAGGTTGGGCCAACGCCACATCACGTGCAACCCACCTGTGCCCTCAATAAACGGCACACCCACCTGTGGCCGGATGAGAAGGGCCGAAGCCAATGGACGACAGATCTAAGGAAGCTGCTAAGCCAACGTAGTACAGCCGTAGCAGCAGCAAAGTTTATGATAGCAACGAAGCTCCTCAGGCAATTTAGAGCAACACCAACTATACCCACGACATGAAGCTTGACACTGGAGGAAGACGGGATAGTTCATGGAGATTATTGGCGCTGCGAGAAAGCTGCAGCGCCAAGAGACATGTAGAGATACGCAGAATAGACAGAGAGTAGGCCAGGCTCCGCTATCTCGCTTAGGCCCAAACGGGTCCAGCGGGCGCAGAAGAATCGGCCGCATGCCGCATAGCTGCCTTCGGCGGCTGGGGCGGTCTATGAATTCATCATCATCATCATCATCATCCTTACCCACTCTTTTCCTCAAGGTAAACCCTTCGGTTACCCAACTCCTACCCGACGACTCCGAAGTCGTGTAGCAGAAGGCACTCCGTTACAGGTACCTATCAACATAGCTTTGGCCAATTACGGCTAGCTGTAATACATGTAAAGCTAGGTCAGCTCGTCTAGCGATGACCTATTAGCTGGAATTCTGGACGCTAAAAGCTCCGTTTTTGGCGAGTTAAGGAGGGCTGAGTGCATTAATCCCGGATTCGGGAATTAGCCCCGTGAGGCGCCAGCCCTCCTCCACACCGCCCGCGTCCATACCGCGCGTGGCGGCAGGGGTTTAAGGCGGTCAGCCTGTAATTCTCTGTAGTAAGCCCCCCCACTCTATCGTTTTACGCGCTGGCGCCCGCACCGCGCCCCATAAATGCCTGTAGCCACGTAAGCGCACCATCCTGAAAGAGATTAGAAAGGTCGGATGGTCGCTAGAATACGACGGTATGGCGTGATTGCTTCCGGGGCCAGCCGCCGCGTTGCTGGATACTAAAAAGACGGAAGAGAGCTTCTTGGACGTAAGTAGACGTCGCGAAGCCAGTAATAGAAATGCCAGTAATACGACTCGTGCGCCGGTGCAATATGAAACCGGTTTCCGGCGCGGCCGCGGGCGGCGTGCCAGCCGCTCACATTCAGAGAGCTCGCGAATAGGATACCGCCCGTTAGTTAATGTCATAGCCCGCAAACACGTGTTTGACCTCCTTGTCTCACACGCGTTTTACTACTTGCCTTGTTACTACACCATACACCTACCCCTACACAGCCCATTGACCCCGTTTATACGCATTTCCGTAAATCCGATCATTACATCTATATAGCACGATTCTGTAGCAACAATAAGAAGACCAGCGGTGTCTTACTTTCTCGCGCCGTTCAACAGTTAACGGTTCACCAGCATGCAAGAACCTACCTCTCCGCTTACCGCCTGGCAGAAATCTGTCTTCCATCCCTTGAATGAAACACAGCTTAATGGCGGACTTTCGCAAAGATTAAAAGTACATATAAAGACTCTCTAACACTCCTCGCTAGTAAGATACTATAGGTATGTGTTTGTTCATTTTAATCAACAAGTCCTCCGCCGATGACGCCGATGACGCTGTTTTACAAGGTCAGCATCGCCGCCTGTTGTTCTTCCAGAGATGCCAAGAGCGATTAACTGGATGGGTCTCCCGTTGGCAGGATCGCCAGCCCCCGTCTTACGCTAGCTATCTTGCGTCTGAGCCATCAAGACACGAGCCGCGGGTGATCTACTATCCGATCGTCTATAATTACTCCAACCAACCTCCCCCATACACATTAAACAACGAGCATCACACGGAGCTTTCAGTGTCTGAGTTGGATTCAGATAGCTCATCATACCATCACGCTGACGATGATGCTGATGATGATGCCGACGATGATACGCTGGCCGAAGTATAACGTAATAATGCAGCGCGTGGACGAAGCGCATTATACATCATCATGCGGTAAGCTATTACTGAAATTTCGCTGTAAATAAAGCTCATGCACACCAGATACGTCCTTGTCGGGACGTCCTTGTCGGGGAAAGATCGTAGCATCGATGCTCCTCCGACGTCAAATATAAGATGTCATGACGCATTGAAGGCGCCGGCAGCCTTGGTATAATCCATAACGGGGGGCCAGTCATCGATTGGGTGTACTCGAGTACATGCAGATAGGAAGAATATATTACTAGTCACAGCACAATGCGCCATCATCCCGCAGCAGTAGAAGCGAGGCATCGTAGTGCTGCCTAATTTGTTCATGCATCTACTGCCAGAAACGGAAGGGACATGTGCGTCAGCTGCTAGGAAGCTGTAAGGGTAAATGCGCGGTCAGATCTGTCTGCCTGTTCCGCACCTCCACCGATACGGACATGCAACTGATATGGTAGGCAAATGATACTGGTGCTACCCCGCTCAAGATGCTGAGCCAAGGGTTGGTCTGGGGAGTAGGCATATTAACTATATATCACCATAGCCGCCTTTTCCTTCTACCCCTCCAAACCCTCGTTCCACCAAAGGTCGACACTGAACTGGGGCAGCAGGCATTGCAAGGACTCGATCGCCTTAATAAGGCATTTTATGAACGGTAAGTATTCCTACCTCGGGCCTTTGTTCCACGCAACCAACCGTCCTCTATTAGGGCGCGCGCTGATTCATTACTTAAGCGCTGCGCAAGCGGACAACGACCCCTTCCAAAAACAATACCCGCGCACCAACCCATATTGCAACATCTCAACATGTGTCGCCAGCTGATGGCAAGGACAAGGATGAGGTGTGGTGATGAGATCGAATCGCGAGGCATTCAGATCCCGTGTGAAGACAACTGCGGAAAATTCGAGCCTGAGTGGAACATGGGGACTACAACTAAGAGGGAGCCATGCGATGATTGTATTGCTGCGGGCAGATGGGCTAAAGATGAGAACGGGAAATGGGTTAAGACAGCCTAAGTAGTCGATCAATGCACAAGATGATGATGATGATGATTCATGCACCCGTCGGCCTCTATAGACCATAGGGAAAAGACGCACTACAGAATACTTTTAAAATACATGAAGATCCCGGTTCACCCAAAGCCCAAAATTTGAGAGAATAAAGGTAGAACACAAGCAGTCACCCAGCGAGAAAGAAGAGGAGAAAACGAGAAATCCCTAAAGTTAGTAGAACATGAAAGCCACCCTCACCCTGTTACCTTGACCGTCCTGCCTCCTGGTTTCCATCAAGAGCGCTTTCCTGAGTGCTGCCCGTCCCTCTAACGGCGGAGCAGCAAGCACCGAGAGACCATTAACCGCAGGGCCTGATTGCCTCTATATCACCCAGCTTCCTCCTTTTCTCCGTACTTTACCTCTCCAGCCTCCCCATCATCTCCTCCGGCAGCTTCTTGTACCTCGGGCAGCCTCGATCGTCTGCCCTGTACGGGCCGCCGCAAGCTGCACACTTCTCCACCCTCGAACTACAGTTGTCTTCCTTGTGTCCGGTGCCCGCGCACTTTACGCACCTCTCTACGCCTGTGCATCGAAACTGCTAGTGGTCGTAGCTCTGGCATCGGAAGCAGCGCTGGGGACGAGGTCGATGCTTAAACACGTTGGTGTACGCCGCTTCTCCGCCGATATCCATCACCCTGCCCGCCAGGAGCGCGTCCGCATCGCTTTTCTTCGTCAAGTAAATCACCGTTAATCCGTATAGTCGGTCGCTCGGTTTGCTTAGCCAGCGCGTATGTACAATCTCCACCTCGTTCTCTTCGCTTAACATCTTACAGGTATTCCCTCGCAGAGTAGTGCGCTCGTCGTTGAATACCGCCGTCTTGTTTACACTATCTACCTTTACCGGGTACCACTGTCGGCCTCTCAACCTCGCGCCTCTAAATGCTGTCTCAAGCCAGCCGTTGTACGATCTAACGGTTTCCTCGTCATCCTTGGAGCGAAAGAGGAGCCGCACCTTGGCTACGTCGCTCGCATATCTCGTCAGGCCACAGCACTTGATGTTCTTGGTCGCTTTCTGGCTTTCGAGCGCTCTCTGAAAGCGCGCGCGTATGTCTCCCGGCTTTGTGGTGTCAACGTTGGCGTCGGAGAGATCGAGCTCGATCACGGGCGGCGGCGACAGCGGCAGTGGCGTGTTCGTGATCGCGGCGCGCACCGGCACGGCTGGCATCGACGCTGGGCTGGCGTTCGCGGACGTTGGTGGCGTGGCCGGCATGTTCTTCAGGGCGCTTGCGTAACTCGCGTTGATCTACGACTGTGAAGTCAGGTTCCTGCGCGTCGTCTCGACGAGTGCCGCCATCTGTTTCTCCATCTTTCCCATGCGCTCTTCCATCTTGACCTGTGTTTCTTCGGACATCTCTAGCGCGCTGCGCAGCCGCATGATTTCGTCTTCGTAGCTGGCCACTTGTTCCGCGAGCTCTTCGGTGAGCCGGTCGTTCTAAGCAACAATGACGTTGAGCAGGTCAATCACGTCGTCTAAGGTCGCTTCGCTCGATTCGGTTGGCAGTTCGGGTATTGTCTCTGCGTGACTTCTGCGCTGCCGCGTTGGTTTACCGGTGTGGAGGGCGCGATAGTCGGGTTGTTGGACCTGGCGACGCGTAGCGCGTCGCGACGCGCCAACGGTGGTGTACCCGCCCCCATCGTCCTCGTCGGCCGGCATTGTTGGGTCGATTTCGGTCACAGTCTTCAAGTTCCTCGGAGGCTCGTTCCTTTCAATGCACAAGAGGTTTGCATGGTGCTGAGAAGCGACCGCGACCTCTCATCGGTCGATCGTGTTCACGTGACTCTTGTTATGTCATCCAGACCCCGCGTCCGGTCGCAAAGCCGCGCCGCGTCGCACCGCATCCTCCACTCCACGAACAACAAACGACTCCCACACGATGAAAACATTGACCCTACCAACTGGGTGCCAACTCCTCGGCTGGGGCGGGGCAGGCTACGTCTGTAAAGTCACCGACACGATCGCTCTCAAACGCTCCATTACCGCTCAAGACGCAGGCATGAAGAATGAGCGCTTGGTTTTCGACCTGCTTGAGCAGCAGAACTCACCATGCCCTAATATTGTCCGCAGTTTTCTCAGGCTCCCAGATCTGAATTTCGTTCAACTTCTTCCGGGAGGCACCCTCGAAGCACGGCTGCAGTCAAAGCAGGTCCGAGACCCGAGCACCCAGCGAGTCGCGAACGTCACGGCCAAGGAACCTCACCACCTTGTTGTTAGGTGGATGGCTGAGCTATCGGATGCCGCTGCGTGGCTAGAGTCCCTTGGGCTCGCCCACGGAGATATACGACCCTCGAATCTACTTCTCGACTCCAAAGACCACCTGAAATTGAGCGATTTTGACAACACTGCGCGAGTAGGTGAAGAAGTCGACGTAGGCACGGCGCCGTACGCGAGGATACTAGGTCCCGAGGCAGGTACTGACTGCGGCACTTTCGGCACCCTTGGACCTCGCACCGAGCAGTTTGCAATCGGATCCGTCTACTACTACTTGACTCGGGGTTACGAACCCTACGACAATGAACGTTTTGGACAATACCACGGGCGCACCGTTGTGGACATGTTGCAGAATATGGAGTTTCCAAAACTCGAGGATGGAAGCGAAGACGATGCTATCATCAAGCAATGCTGGCACCACAGGTTTAGATCGATTCGTGATCTTGCACAGACGATGGCTTCTTTGAACAATGGGCAGGAGAAAGGAGCTGAGTCCATCCCTCAGGATGTGTTCCAGAAATCACAAGAAGAATGTCTTCGAATGGTACAGGATGGCCAGTTGACGCTCTGGGGCATGGCTTAGATCAGCTGCGAAAGTAACACGTTCTCAACATTTGCGGGGTCGTGCCAGACTCGAGGCCAAGGCTATGTGAGATGAGATAGTATGCACCTCTACCCCTTCTTATACCACTGGTCTCAATGGTGGGTGTAGAAAGCGTTGTTGGAGGATTGATGACTGATGCTGACTTGGCCGCGCCCCTCGTGATCGACCGCAGAGCCGCATTTGACGTCTTTGTGGCCCTTGCCGATGCCGGCGCGTAGCCCGCTCAGGTATGCGCTGTAATGGGTGTGCCTAGTCCATCCCGGCGCCTAGTGATGGCTGTCATGCAGGTGCCGTGGCCGCAGGGCTGGCCACACTGCGTCCGGGCAGCTGCATGGACTTGGCTAGTGAAAGCTGAGAGCAGCACTCGTTGTCTTCCTCGCTAGGCTGCGGTGACACTAACGATAATGCAGACAACTCTTGTCCATGTGCGATACACCTTACGACAATCGACGATTGGGCTCATTCTGTCCATCCACTCCCCTCCCTCTCCCTTCTTCGCCTTTACAAGGAAAATTGCTCGAGTATGAATTATATTCGATGTGACGATTTTACTAATTCTCACCCGCCCTCCACTCACTCTTATAAAAAAGAAAACCTTTAGTTGTGCGACCTATAAGCCCAATATTTACGGACCGGGTACTTCCTCAACATACAAGGGCATTTTCCTGGCAACCTTTTTCCTTCGTTGCTCCTCAGACTGCGGTTTGAATGGGGTTCCATGCTCTTGCGGTGGATGCATGCCTTCCTTGTAAAACGCGACCAACACACAGGCAGCCATCTGCGTATTAAAGGATACTTCTCGTAGAGCATAATCCTTCTCATGCCCGGCCTTGGGAACGCCGTGGTCCCCTCCAATTTCTTTCCATATAGAAGACAAGTGTTGTAGGGCCAGCAGCTCGTCGAAGATAAGGGTGTCACTACCGGGACCTAGGCGATGGTAGATCAAGCGGCTGATCCAGTGTGCCCGGTCTGTGGGCTTGACTTCCCAGGGGCCTTTCTTATTCGTCCTCCGCTCGCTTCTCTTATTATCAGCCTGCTTACCTTCCGGATCTTTGAGAAACATATCCATGCACTTCCACCTAATGTGCAGGTACCTGTCCTTGTTGTTCTTCAAGATGGCGTAGCAGATGGTCGATAGCTCTATGAAGTAAGTGTCGTGAGCAAGGGGTTGCCAGGTCCACGTGGTTCTCAGCCACAACACGACGTCGCAGAACCGGGTGAACTGACTCTCGCTAAACAAACGGCGATTACGTCCTTTTGGGTCGAAGACAGAGGAAGGAGCAACGATGAAATCCGACATGAACCGTGAAATGGCAGATACAGGGTTTAGCTGGTATACTTTGACGTCGAGTTCACCTGCGGCTGCGACCACATTGTCGTATTCCTCCGTGTCATGCCTCATTCCAAACAAGGACTCGCGTAGGCAGATACCGTCATCGGGCTCCGTATCAGAGACAGCTTCGTCGGCCTTGCGCTTGGGATGGCGACTTTGCTGTGGGCCGCATCTAGGATGGCCATCCTCCTGAGTAGCTTCCGGAGCTTGTCTATTCTTCTGTTGTCGCTTTTCAGTCACCTCGTCTCTGGGCCGCTCGTCTTCAAAATGAACAGTCCGCCGCAATTTCTCTTTGAGCTGAACAGCCGGTCGTGATTCATCTTCTTCTCCATCTTCCGAGCAGGATGGCGTTTCGGTGCCAGGTATTGAAGATGGGTTCGCCGGCTTGGGCAGGTTTCCAAAATCTGGATGTTGAAGGATTTCGGTGGCGAGAGAAGTTTCCTCACAGTTTCGGCGCGTCAGTTGGACAGCTTCGTTATACGAGGGCGGACATTCCTCGACGAGCGGATTCCAGTTGACCGGCAACGTATCTTCTTCGTAGATGTGGTAGCCAACCCATTCGTCTTTCACTACTTTGCGTCCGCTGAAGGTGGACTTCCATTTGACCGAGGGTGATCGAGCGGCGTCGCTGCGCAGTCTTTGAAAGAAATTTGACACCACGTCCTCGCTTCTCGGCGTCCGAGCGAGATAGACTTCAAAACTCATCGCCTGAGACAGGGACTTTAGGCTCAAAAGCAGCCCGCGAGCATGCTGACTCAGAGGTTTCTGAAAGTCTGCTTTGGGCATGAAAACATTGCCTGGTGCCTTGAGCGAGAAATGACAACGAATGAATTCCTTGCCCTCTTCTACGCCTGCCTTCCTGAGCTGCGGGTTTAGTGGCGGAACGAAGACGTCGTAAGAGGAGCCCAACGTGGTATTGCGCGTAGTCAAGGCATCCATCGTGATAACCAGATAAATGTCACAAACTCCCTTCGATGCAGTGTTGATCCTAAGCGGCAGGTGGATGGCGAGCATGGCATCGTCAATCGCATCGGCATAGCCAAGAGCGAGGAAGCACTGGGGAGTGTGCGTGCTGCCTTCAGGAGGAAATTTTCCAAGGATACGCTCTTCCTTCGTTCGAGGGTCCTGCCACCTTACAAGAAAAGTGCTAGCGTGGTTCCATCTCACTTCTGGGTCCGTCTTCAAAGCACGGAAACGCTCGGATGCGCTGGCAGGTGTAAAAGCGACGTGATCATTCATCTATTCATTGAAATGACCAATTAACTAAGTCCAATGTAGCTCATTATAAAGAAATGATTAACCCCTAGCCGCGACCGCGGTAGGAATCCCACCCTCCCAGGCTTTCTGAACGAAAAGCTCAAGAGCAGCCTTGGCTCAGCTGTGCACGCTCGTTGCCGCTTCATCCGGCCCACCAGTCCTATCCCGCGAATACGAATTGGCAGGGAGGGTGTGATAGGCAAACGTCAGACCTCCCCCGTCTGCGCGGCGAGAGAAGACAAGGAGGCGGATAGAAGACGGCTAGTCCAGACGCCTAACCTTATCCAATCTGCGCAACACAGAGGGGGGAGCTGGCGCAGAAGAAGGGTGTAATGGGCAAACGCCAGACCTCCCCCGTCTGCGCGGCGAGAGAAGACAAGGAGACGGGTAGAAGACGGCTAGTCCAGACGCCTAATCTTATCCAATCTGCGCAACACAGAGGGGGGAGCTGGCGCAGAAGAAGAAGGGTGTGTTCGTAAAAGAAAAAGAAAAGAGAACGAAAACAAAAGACGTACAGCGGGAGAGGCCCAAAAAACGTCGTGAGGGTTGGCGTTGTAACGAGAGAACTGGGTCGGAGGATGCACAGACGATGCAATCGCGGAACGGGGCGACCGCTTCTTAAGTGCCGTAAAACCGGTGGCGGGAAACGGCTTGGCTGGACCGATACGAGCCACGTGATGCTGCACGGTCCACGTGATGTATGCGGGCCGTGTCGGATGCGTGGGACGGGATCGTAAGTATTCTGTGGAGAAGGATTCTTGTTGGAAAGGAAGTCAGGACGTGCGGGAAGAACTGGCGGAGCTGTTACTGCTTATATGCTGGTCTTGCGCAGGCATACCCCGCCCGCTTAACCTCGTGGTTGAGAGAGCTTGCCTGGCCGGAGCCGCAGTGTGATAGGTCTGCCGCACTGTCAATGTGGCGCGTACGCGCCCGGGTCAAACGCGGCGGCTTGGCTAGTCATCATTGCCATTCCACACGCATGGAAACGCGCAGGTTCGCACCACTTGAGCTATGGTGGAACGGTAAAACAGCAGCCCAAGCGGCACTGGAAAGCTAACATCCATTACAATTCAAGTTCGCAAGACCTATGCGGATCATAAGCATCGACTCAGCATGGCGGGCGTCTGAGGAAAGGGCATGGTGTTGTGCTAACCTTCGAAAGGGAGGGGCAATGCCTGTTATCAAGTGCTTACTCAGCTTCCGTTTCCTTAGTTAACTATTCGTTCTGTTATTTTAGGTTCACGCTCGGCTAGCACGCCGGACCCCTGTCTATACCGCGGATCTGAGGCGCGCGTGAGGCAGGTGTCAGTAGGCAGATTTTCGCCCTCTCGGACGCTACTTACGTGGCTCGGGTCTTTCTCTAACCCCTCCCTCCGCGGTTGCTCCTTCGTAGTAGAACAAGGTCTTTCCCCAGCCCGGCAACACGACAACGAAAGATTCTACGATTCCGGCGTAATGCTCACCGAAGAGGCTTTCAATCGACACCCGAGACCCTGGGCACCCTTTGTGCCAACACACAGCGCACTCATCCTACAGAACGGGAAAATCCCAAGGAAATAAAAGTCGGGAGTGCTCGGCCCTAAGAGTTTATATTCCTCCAGAAAGTTCCAGAAAGAGGCATCTCCCAAGCCCTTCACCAACAGGTCCGGCGAAATCAATCAACCTCACCAAGTCGCCACCAGCCTCTCCGCTATCAGCCCACTTAGCGTCCACCAAGACGGTAGTCCGAAGGACTTCACCGATAAGAGCTCAATACAATACCGCATCGCTCTCCGCTCTCCGTGCCTATACGCCTCTCCCAGTCGAAACCCTCGTTCACACCCAAGACGGACTTCCGTGGGAGCGTCTTAGGCGTTTCGGAGCAATTGTGTAAGGAGATTCCCAACTTGCTGTGTGTGTGGTGAAGGATAAGCCTCAAAGAATGGCAATGGTAAAGACCCTAAGCAGAAGCAGCGGAGGGCTCAAAGAGGCGGGACGGCTGCGCAAATTTTCACATCCAAATATTATACAGATCTTCGATGTGTTTATGTATGGCAATAAGGTTTACATCGAGCTTGAGTACTGTCGCTTCACATTCGAAGAGCTCATCAACGTCCACATTAAGCTCAAGGAGCCGCATTTGCGTCTCATCGCCTAGTCGGTATGCTCCTTCGTCCTACGTCCCTACCCAGAGTCCAAATCTAAGTTTTCTAGATATTCGCCGCCATCCGCCACATCAGCATACATCTTGTCATCCATGGCAACATAAACCTCCAAACAACAAGAGTCTGTGGACAAAGTATGGTAATAAAGCTGGGTATAGTCTCTATCTCTTCCCCAAGCTACAGAAGCTAACGCATTATAGCTGATTTCGATCATGCAACTAACTTCGAGGGTGTTATGCCGAACTCTAATCTTGAACAGCTCGGCCTTCTATTGTTACAATGCATGGACGGCCAAAGCGAGGGAAAGCATATAGACGTCAAACACGTTCGTCAGTAAAGGGAAGTCTACAAAGTATTCGGCCTTAGCCAACCTGAGATTTGGAGCGGAGCCAATCAGCTCATGGACTTCTTAGATGACCTATTCATCGAAAGTAAGAGCGCGTCTGTAAAGGTGGACAAGCCGGTAGGTTTTCCGGGCGCCTATTATTGGAGCAGACGTTAACCTGGAAAGCATCCGTATATCCGTGAGGATGTGCCGTCTCCGTCCCTACTACCGTATCTGGAGCTGGTCACGCTGGAATCCTTCGTGCTCTAGAAGGAGGCGCGGTGACATAATTTCGGTCTTTTGTTCTATTTCAGCTTGCCCCAATGAAATTTCTACGTGTAACCGCTGATTATTGTGTATCCGTGAGCATGGATCGATTCAAGCCACAGCGCCTATATGTTACAACTCCGATGGTCTCCACAGCGCTACTATGTCGCAACACCCATGTAGTTAGACGGCGCATCTATGCTCCGATCAATGTGCTATTTAGTAGCGCTTCCATGTTACAATCAAAACTGGCTCCACAGGGCGTCTTGTCACGGTGTATACAGAGATTACGGGCGCTTCTTTGTCGCGATCGGCATCTTTTCCGCAGCGCTCCGATGCTATAATGCCCACGAAGCTACCGACAATTCTATATCCGATCCGCATGATGTAGCGCTTGTATGTCCTAGCTGATCTTCTATTTTGGAGTCGGATCGAGGGGGACATGCTTCCTCGCGCCGGCGTAGCCTGAATGGTTAATTCTACCGGGCGGATGGCCAGTAACAACCTACCCACTGCCCCTAAGTGTTGACCGGGATTGACAGCTAAAATAGGACTAGGGGTATATAAACGTATTTGGGCAACGTCGCACTGCCATCACAGTACAGTTATGCCTCGTCGCTAAACTCTTTACATCATGGATCCCAGAAGCCACACCAACGCCGCAGACATGCAGCCGATATTCGGCACGGATAATAGCAACTTCGTTTCGTGGTCTCCTTCCAGAGAGTTCTTCAGCCATGATTTCAGCACCGATACACCTCTCTCGCCTACTGAGTTTCTCAAATTCTGCAGCGCGTTCTCTTCCGAGGGCGAGTAGCCGGCAACCGAGGGGGGACATGCCCCGGCGGATGACTTGAAGCGCACAGACCTAGAAGACCACGCTACAGCCGGCAAGCCCGAGCCGCATGCGATGGAACAGGTAAAAGGGTATGAGCCAATCCAAGCCTACTGATCGCCAACGGTTTGCTAACTGGAATAGGGAGCTATTGCGTCTACAAACAGAATTGGCGTGCTTGCGTCAGGAGATCGAAGATATTCGTGCTTGGCTCGAGGCGGTCTCAAAGTGGAGCGAGTCAACCAACAACATGCTTGCTATATGTGACCAATCGTCACCTTGGGCAACCTCTCAGTACGATGGGGATATTGGCAATGTGGAGCAACGCAGGGAGGGCAACGCGCATTGATGTGTTTGGCTTGCAGGTGCGAGTCATCATTGTTGCCTGGGTGGTAGTGATGAGGCGTCCAGCCTTGCGGCGTAGCGGAACATTGAACCCAGTTAACGGAATGCAATGGCGATTATGGTCCGTGCCTGTGTCCATCGTACGTCTCGGATATAATCGAGTTACGTGATTGGTAAAGATCGCCTGCGGCGCGGTAGGCTCTGAAGATTGCCGCGCAATAGCCGGTCCTGGAGGATTGCGGCGTAGGTGATAACGCTTCGCCAAAGCCCGTGTTCACGGTAAAGGCTTCAGCTTTGTAATTGCACCTGATTCATGATCTCAAAGGGGCACGATTGGTCCGACCGTTGGACAA
Source organism: Neofusicoccum ribis (assembly GCA_021436925.1). NCBI lineage: Eukaryota > Fungi > Ascomycota > Dothideomycetes > Botryosphaeriales > Botryosphaeriaceae > Neofusicoccum > Neofusicoccum ribis. The sequence continues at coordinate 14,699 of JAJVDC010000248.1, forward strand.
AGAAACGCTTTCCCGCGTGCCGTCTCTCCAGAAGCGATTGGCGCCTTATGCGCAGTGGGGGCTCAGGGCGATATAATATTTATAGAGTGCAGACACAATTAGCAATACAATCAAGGATTTACTTCGTGTACGCTTGTGAGAGAACCAAGATGTGTTTGTGTTTCCATCAACGACGGCTGCAGGTCAGGCCTTTGAGGGTCGCCCTTCTAACGTGCGCACTGCTTTCGGGTTTGTGGCTCTGCCGAGCGTATTGGCACATATACCACTTCCAGCTTCTTTCCAACGGAGGGTTCCATGCAGACTGTAAGTTTTAGCAACGCAGAGTGGACCAGAAATGTCTAACGATGGCTAGTCCCCAAGAAAATTTGGCAGATTTGGCATCACACGCCTGATGAGAAGCAAGCCTTCGTGGGTGTGTATCAGGAACAGTGGAAGCGCATGAATCCAAACTACCGGTACAACTGCCTGACTGGAGAGACCGAGGACTCCTTTGTCTATAAAGCATTCCGCAACGATCGAGGGGTTCGCAAGACATACGACATCATCAAGTACGACCCAATCCTTCGGGCAGATTTTCTCAGATACTTAGTCCTTCTCGCGGAAGGTGGCGTTTACACGGACATCGACACGAGACCCATTCAACCAATCGAGAACTGGGTGCCTCAGGCATACCTTAATCGAACGAACATAGTCGTTGGCGTGGAGATCGACCAGCGCGGAGGTCCTTTGTGGCGGAATGTTCCTTGGACCGTCCAGATGTCACAGTTCACAATAATGGCGAAACCCCGACACCCACTCATCCAGCGAGTTGTTGAAAATGTTGAAAAGGGCGTTGAGCAGTTCTTTCAGCAGCAAGGTCCAGACGACATTCCCCCCAAAGTGTCTTTCGACGACGTCATTGGTCTCACTGGACCTCGGGTGTTTACGACCGCTGTGTTCCAGTACTTGTTTGACAAGACTGGGCTTCAAATGAACGGGGAAGAGATATCGGGGTTGAAAGGTCCTTTCCTTGTCGCAGATGTATTGATTCAACCCGTGAACGGTTTCGCGAGCGGCCAGCTTCACTCAGAGTCCGGTACATCTGATGACCCGACGGCCTTGGTCTCTCACAAATGGATGTCGATGTGGGTGCCAACGCACCCTCACTAGGCAATGGGGAACTCATATATTAGCTGATCTATCCGCCTACTCTGAATTGTAGCGGCCAGGTGTCGCGCAAGCCACTGTATTTTAACTTAAGTTTGAATTCTCTCTATTTATCGTTAGCAATGAAGACTGACTCTTGAGGGGAGCGATTTGTGAAAGAATTCATGGTACCTTCTATAAAAGTGACCCTTCTTCTTGGAGTTTCGGGCGCCGGCTACGGACCACAACGTGAGTATCACTCTGGCAACCACGGATTCGAGCACTCCTTCGCATTATATCAGCGGTCTTCCAAGAAGAGTGGAGCATCTCGTGTCATGCCAAAGGCTCAATGCACCGTTCGGGCGGATTAATCACCAATCATTTGGAAGGCTTTGAATAGTCTGTAGCCTGTATATCGCTTAGGGCGACGGGTCATGGTAAATGAATTCAACTCAACTCAACTCAACTCATTTGGAAGGCATCTTCCCCCGTTGCCAGCAAAGAGGAAACGCGGGCACCTAGAGAGCGAAGAGGTCTTTTAAGAACGCGTACATTTTGGACGAAGAGCTGTGAACCATAGCTGACAATGTAACTCAATCTGAATCAGACGAAGGAAGGTTCCCGAAACGAGTGACTTCTACTCTTAAAAACAAATCGAGGTTCAATTAACGTCCGTCCCTACGTAACGAAAACCCCACCATGCCGAAACAGTTTCAACTAATCAGTATCTCAAGTCTTCCCTCGAGGATCTATGAATTTTCTGCTAACATAGATTTATTCTCTAGCCGTTTCTTCTTTGATTTCAAAGTCGTAGTAAAAAAATTACAGTGGTCTTGGTTGCGCTCTCGGTCGATACTTTTATAGCACAGAGAAGTGCTCGAGCTTTACCCCCTACTGCATCACGGTTATTGGAAGTCCTTCGGATTTCGGAACTATATTTAGAAAGCCCTACCAAGGAACAATATTTTTCAAGGCTTTTCTTACCGTCAGCCCTCAGTGTCTAACATTCCGAGAGTTTCGCCGACCGATAGGGTGTTTCACGCCAAGACAGAGCCGAGAATGCTTGCTTATATAATAGTTTATTAAAACTAAGCTAGTTATTAAGTAGTGTCTATAGAACCTAGTCCATTCAGAATTATAAGAATATCAGTGCGTGCACAGATTTTGTATCGCTGCGAAGTCAACGTACCTCGCGTTTACCCCGGCACGCAGGGAGGCCCGGCACGCAGGGAGGGAGGTTACTCGCTGGTAAAATTCCGCGGTCGGAATTCTAATTCATAGATATTGACCACGTAAGGTTTATCCTATTTATAATCTAGCGGTCAGAGACATACTCACCGCTCCTAACGTCCGTCCCTGCGTTCCGGGCATCCCTGCGTGCCGGGCTAAATGCGAGGTACTTACACTTTGCAGCGACATAGAATCTGTGCACACGTTAATATTCTTATAGCTATAAATCAGATCTGCTCTATGATTAATGTTTAAAATTCTACACCTCTTTTGATTAACAAAACATCCTAGCATGGCCGTCTATTGCCTGTTTATAGTAGAGTGTATCTTCGTAGCGTAATAGGATTTCTCCGCTTGTGAGGACTGGAGGAAAACAGGGAGTTCAGAGATGGCACACAAGCAGTTGGCTTCAATTGACAGACGAATCCTTAAGGGATTCCGGCCGACCGACGGTGGGCCGACGGTAGATATCTAGCTAGGCGAGGTCACGTGGTTATCACGTGACCCGCGGGCTCTTCGCATGCGTTTCGCAGGCGGAACGCACCATTAGGACCTGCAGTGGGCTCGGGAGCCTTACACCGCTACCACGCCAACATTAATCTGTTGCTACTTCTAAAACTTAGAAAAAGGCCTTACTAGGGTCGTATAATTGCATCAAGATACTAGGAAATCATTATCAACAATGTGTCCAACGCGACGCGAAAGTTCGTTACGCAGGTCGGTACATCCAAATGGACCGATAAACTGTTTCCGGTTAGTGTGATACGACGGATAATGAGCTAATTATCATTACAGTATTTAGGTAATCCACGCTATCTTCCTTGCCAAGTCTGTAGCGGTTCGACCTATGGCTGTTCTCAGCCTAACTTCTCCTAGCGGACGCAGAATTCCCTACGTGCAGAAATAAGAACGCCGTCACTACCTATCCTTCCTAAAAATGTATTTTAGCCGCCTCCTAAGAATTCTTCTCTTCGAGATGTTGCTCGACTTTTATTTCTGATCTACTGGTAACTGATCTGATGCCGTAACACATGTGCTGTTATTGTAGGATGTCACTTGTAGAACCTCTGGTGCTCGGTTGACTCGACTTCCGTCTTCATCTTTAACTTCCGGATCGCTGATAGATAATTCTAAGGCCTGTCCCGTTTCAGACCTCTCTAATAAATCATCATAGAAAGCAGCTAAAACCCTCACCGATATTAGTCGATCGGGATGGTCTTCTATAAGCACTTCCGCTTGTATCGCGACGACACGCTCTAGTAGCTCGACCGCCTGCTTGACCTGTCCGTTTGCTTGGTATGCTCTGGCGAGCTCGTGCTGCGACGCTAGTCGATCGGGATGGTCTTCTACGAGCACTTTCGCTTCTATCGCGAGGACACGCTCTAGCAGCTCGACTGCGTTCTTAACCTGTCCGTTTGCTTGGTATGCTCCGGCGAGCGCGTGCTGCGATAACAGCCGATCCGCATCATCTTCGGTAAGATGTTCATCCCTCCATTCGTAAGACTTCCTTAGCCAGAAAACGGCGTTATTCATTCTCCTATCAACGTACAAGCACCGCCTAACCTTTAGGTAGAGATCGCTCTTTTCCTCGGTGCCTTAGCATTGTTCGTTTTTGTCTATACGTGCCACATGCGGTAGATAATCGCGCTAGGTCTCGCGATTCCGGTAATCGTCAGATGGAAAGACTTCCGAGAGGTGTTTTATTGCCGCCATACTCGTCGCTGCTACGCGGCCGTTCTAACTAATCCATGTTCTCGTTGCTAAATGGACTAGCCTATGCATGTCGAGCTTCTTGCCGTCGTCCCTTCTCTCTAGAAACGAGTATGCGCAGAGAGTGCCAATGGCCTCTATCAGCCGAGCACGGGGATGATCTGCTGGTAGAATAGAGAACGGAATAGCTCTCCATTCGATGCAAGATATAAAGGCGAGGAGATTTACCGCCAACTCGTCTTGTTCAGAGATCTTATTGAATGTAATCGTCCATGTCTTTACAACTGCATTTGCCGAATGTGGGTATCGTGTCTTGTCACCTAGATCCCTGCTCAAAATAATAACAGCATCCTCGTCGGTGTTCTTCAACAGCAGCAGATACTCGGAGATGGGGATTTTGTTTTTGTTGATATATGCTGCCGCCTGGGTGACAGCCAACGGGAGGTGTTCCAACTCCGTGAGAAGATCTATAACGGTCTCGTCGTTGTAGGGAGGACTCTTTTGGACCAGCGACTTCTCGAACAAGACTTTCGTTTCCTGTGTCGTCATCCTTCCTATCTCAACCACGTCGCCGCCCGCCAGACGTTGCGCTACTTCTCTATGGCGCGTCGTGAATATAGTTAGGCCATCTTCACTTTCTGGTAGGAAGGTTAACAAACCTTCTATTTGCTCAGAACCACAAAGAAAGTCTAGGTCATCAGCATTGTCGACGATGGGCAACCACTTGCCCGCGTTCTTTCCACATAACCGCTGCTGGACTAGTTTCTTAACGTCATCTTTGCTTTCCTGGCGTATGCCTAACGCTGTTGCTATCTCTATGCAACTGCGCTTAAAAGCCTCTATACTCATCGCTTGGACCCAGAAGATGGAGAAATCAGGGTGGTCTTGCTTGACAAAGTATGCGAATTGTAGCGCAACTTGTGTCTTGCCGATACCACCAAGGCCGCTGATTGCCGCCTTCTGGCAATCCTTATTCACAAGCAGCTTTTGTTTTAGCGCATTGAGCTCTGCAATTCGACCGATAAACTGGCGATTCCGTTGGAAAGGGAGGCAGAAAGTACGCATTTGCTCTAGAACGTGTAAGTCAAATTTCTCTTTAAAGCTCTGATAGCTACACTAACCTCGTATTGCTTCGTCGAACGTCTGTGTCTTCACTATATCTACCTCCTGTATTACCGACAGAAGCTCCTTCGCGTATGCTGCTGCTGTTCCAGCCGCATACGGCTGCCACTTCTTATTCTTGTGAGAGTCTGCATAGTCGCAGATCCCACGGATCACTAAACACGGGAAATTGTTCATCAGACCCGCCGCCTCCATCTCGAAGCATAGCACTCCTCCAAATTGAGAGCTAATCTGATCTCTTGTAGCGCCGTCCCTCATCACCTGGTTTCCCGAAGCGATCGTACTGTAGTGGATTTCAGGTGTATCAGTTGGCCGCGCCTCCCGCTGCAGCTTCTGGGCGTTGTCGCATGATACATAGCTGCCCCCTCCAACATGGTTGTAGCGTCTATCGAATAGTGAATCGTCACCAGCCTGGTCGCGGCTAAACTTAGGTAGCCTGCCGAGTCTTGAAATGTGCACCGAGAGATCGCTTATCTCTAGCGCGTGGTTTGCTTGTAGCTTCGCGAGGGCGATAAGGAGGCTTTTTGGAGGAGCATTTAGGAAGCCTGTTTGCTCGAAACCGCTCGGCATCGACTTCCCAAAATCGAATTGGATGACCCCACCATGGCCCTTAGCTGGCTGACTGACGATAATGTCCCCAAGTCGGATATCCGTTTCCGCGCTCGGGACGCCGCCACCAACCCCGACCATAAGTCCAAATCGAATCGCGCGGAAGGTGGACTTCATCTCCATTACAGCCGCCGCGGCGGGGCTGTTGCCAGTCATGCCTGCGGGTAGGCAGGCAATAACAACGTTGTGCTCGCCAATGCGTCCGAAAGTGTATTTGTCGGCATCATCGCTGTTTAGAGGGGGGGCATCATACCCTTCGTCGAGCATCACCCGAGCCGCGGCGAGTTCGATGGGCAAAGCGCAGACCCAGCCTACCGTGTAGTCCTCGCGGCTGAGGTGGTGCGTCATGCTGGTCAGGTATCAGTCAAAATATCCGAGAGTTGGTCCCGAAATTCCTTCAGCCGAAGATGAATGAGTATTAGCACGGAAGGTGAGGAAAGGGGTTTATCAACTTTACTACCCCGCTCAGCCTCGCTGCGGTCACACTGCAGTTGTTCTTCCTCAGCCTTGCACTCCACGTCCTACCCTAACGCCAATGCACATCTGATTGGCTGATCGGAGACGAGCAAGGCAATACCGATACAACATAGCCGCACGGGTAGGAACTCCGTACGGAAATGCGGGAATTGGGCGTAGCCTTGATATTTTCGCGTCAGCTCAGCTCTTGGCATGTAGGCTTTAGCCAGTAGGCTGACAGCGGCTGTGTGCTGACATGCATTAGCGCCTTCGCATCAAAAGGGTTGGTTGCGGTCAGTAGGCAGGGGCGGAGGGGTTCGTGCATTATACTAAACAAAACATCGTCAACATTGCACAGCAGTCGACTAAAATATGGTTTATTGCAATTCAATCTATTAAGCTGAGAATACGACGTATACTAACTCTCTGCTGTACAGTAACAAGTCGCGAAGACTGTATGCCCATCTTATTAAACAGTCCAATATTAGAGTTGGAGGATAGAGCAATAACTCTCCATTCCTGCTGCGGCAATCTCATCCTCCGCAACTTCTATTTCGCTCCTCCGTGCCTTTTTGGCCTTCGCACCCGCTGGTAGAGGATATTTACGCTTCCGACCACGTTTTCCTTTGGCCGCCGCGACTTCTTTCGCAGCTTCTTTAGCAGCCTCTTTGGCAGTACGCTTGGCTTGTGCCTCGATGATGTCGCTATAACTCATTACTTTCGCCTTCCCAACTATTGTTGACTTGGTTGATTTGCGACGTTTACTTTCGTTGTTCTGTTAAAACAAGAGTTGATTCTCATCGAGAAGGAGGGCACGTTCGGTAAAGGATGCTTAGGCGGCGTTGGCTAGCTTCTGCAGGCGCTGTTTGCTCCTCGCATCAAGCGTATGAGCATCCTGTTCGACTAGGTTACGTAGCGATACAAGAGCCTCTGCCGTCACTGGCGTCTGCAGTAGCTCTTCTTGCGAATAAGGCTCCACGTTAGCCTTATCAGCTTTCGGAATGGTTAGTTCGGCAACCGGCTTCGGCATATCTCTGAATACCCTATCTGGGTTAAACGGATATAAGCCGGCTTTCATCCATCCTGCTTTGATGTTCTTTGGAGTAAGCGCTTTTGTCCGTGCAGGACTGTAGAGGGACGTGAAATGCTCCTTCCCAACAGTATTTACACCTCCTCGATACAGTCGTTCAACCTGTTCGCGATAGGCTGTCTTCAGTGGAGCAAACACTCCGATATCGCAGGGCTGGAGCTTGTGGGAGGTATGAGAGGGGATACGGCACAGAACAATGTTGTTTTTGAAACTCCTCCCTAGAAAACTCTTCTAGAATACCTATAGCGCTCTTCCTAGTATTAAATTTGACTAGAATCCCTCTATAGCGGATAAAAGCCTCTTAAGATGCCCTACTTACTATAGAATGAAAAAAATCAATAAAACCTGCCCTAAATATTATAAGTTTCATAATAAAACACGACTAGAATCCCTCACTAGCTATAAAACCAACCATATTAAACTTCTATCATGCCCTACTTGCTACTAGTAATCTAGTATTCTAGGAAATTCATAAACCGACTTTCTAAGATAAAGAATCGTGTCTTTTAAACCTTCTAGAGGTCTTTTCCCTTTCAGGTCCGTGCGGGGTAAGGCTATCTGCGATATTTTACAAGAGGGGAAAAACCCGGTTTCCCAGGTGGAAAACCCCTCCTTTCTTCTCGGGTTGGCTACCCCTACTTATTCCGTTTTCCCTGCTTACTGGTAACCTCCCCCCCTGCGTGCCGGAATGCCCTGTGTGCTGGAAAAAAGTTAGAGGTACATTGATATTCAAACAACCTAGAGCCTACCCACACGTTATTATCATCATATCACTATAAGCTATATGATATAAAGCAAGTATAAGACACTCAAAACTCTTCCCATCTGAGAATTACGTAGGTTTGGTAGACTTATTACTTGATTTGCGCACGATATACCCTAATTCCACAACCGGACTTCTTGAATACAATTTCGCCGCCCCATGTTAACGTGTTTCACCACTCACCCGGCCACACCAGTTATCCGGCCACCCCACCAACACCGAAACGCTTCTTTGTACAATTATTCCACCACAACGCCTTGAATTTAATCGAAATCTCTATCTAACTACTCCTTGATTACTAGGGCATCGGCGGATCGTGTGGCCTTGTAAATGGTAATTGCTACACGTCGGCGGCGCACGTTGTCGTACAGCCGTCGCCTCCTGTTGATCAGCCTCTTCCTCCCCATTTTCTATCCCGTGAACCAAGAACTGCCCCTGCTGAGCCTGCAGAGCGCCTCCCTGTGCAATATACCTTCGCCGGTATTGCTGCTTTTGTTTTCGCCGTTGATTAGCTGTACGAAGCTCCGAATTCTCCTTTACAAGTATTACAGCTGAATTCATCGCCATCTAATATCCCTTCATAAGTTGACTAAATGCTTGGCTCGTCGGGCTCTGAGATTGGCGCTGGATGAGATCCCGTATGAGCCGAGCCTGCTTCTCTAGCTGAGCCAAAGTATGAGGTGTTTCTGACGTCCATTAAGGTGCTTGTCCATTCGCCGTAGCTGGTGGAGAGGGTGTTTTAGTAACGGTAAGCGACGATAAGACGCGTTGTGGGTTATACGGTATAAGCCCCATGGCTTGAAATCCACTTCTAATATTTTGGCTCATAAAGACTAATGGGCGCACCTTCAAGTATATTGCGAGAAAGTCGTCTTTGTCAATATGGTGGACTCCTTGGCGGACGCTTTCCTAAACCTCCTGACCGTACGAGCGCTTGAGGGGGGAGAAGCAGCTTACATCAAGCGGCTGGAGAAGATGCGATGTATGCGCAGGCATATAGAGCGTGACGATATTATTTACCATATAGTATTAGTCAAATTCGGGCGTTGCGTGGCTGCTGTGGCCATCGAGGATGAGGAGACGGTAGGCTCCCTTCATATAGGACTCTGTGTGCGTATTGAAGTGCTTGATCCATTCAAATCCGAGCTGGTCTGTCGTCCAGCCATTGCTGCTTACGGCAATTACCCAGTCATCCAGCAGTTCTCGATACCAGTTTGACTGGTGCACCTTCCCTACTAGGATGATGAACGGCGGAATCGCCCAGCCGGACGCGTTAATGCCCTCGATTACTGTTATCCACTCACGGTTCCCTAGTTATATAGCAGTTGCTCGACCGGTCGTATTAGAGCTTATAACGACCTTAGATGTCGCAATTACCCCCATCATAAACCCTGTCTTGTCAAAATTGTAGAAGTCGTCGTCGAGAATGCCGTACGACTGACGCGTCTCTTAAACACGCGTAAACCACGCGTTAATCGTGTCTGGATCCTCGCATTTGGCGCGTTATAAATGGAACTTTCGATTCCATTTCATTTTAAGCTCGGGCTGGTTGTTAATAAAACGAGATGTCCAGTTCTTGCCGACTGGCTGAGGTGGAGGATCTTGGCCGCGCGCTACGAGTAAACAGTCTACCATCCTTCGTACATCAATGACCTAAGGAGGGAATCCTCGCCGATCAAGGCTTAGAATCTACTCAACTAAAGCCTTTTCTTCGGACGGCTGCAGCTTTTGTTTTTGCGAATTAGACACGCTTCGTGGGGCTGTTCCATTGAGATGATCTTGGAGAGTAGTTCGAGGTATATCGTACGATGTTGCAGCCTTGCGAATGCTCGAAATTCGATTGTTTTGAACAGCCTGCTTAGCAAGAAGTAGTCTGCCCTCTTTCTGGCGTGATTCTTGGTTCTGTGTTGATGTTATTGCTGATTTGCACGAGGGCGCGTTTTGGTGTTGGTGGGGTGGCCGGATGACTGGTGTGGCCGGGTGAGTGGTGAAACACGTTATCGTTAATTCAAATTCATTATAGAGTTATCTAGAGTATACGGTATTCTAATACAATATACTTAGGCTATTTTTAGTAGTATAAGTTGTATGGGAGACGATTCCGTCACGACGGTCGGTACATTCGGCAAGCCACAGCCGCATAAACGGATACGATGATACAATTATGTAACTAAATAACAAACATTGCTTTTGTTGCTTTTAGTCAGCGTACTATTCTATAAATAGACTAGTTCTCATCGTCAGCAGTCTAGCCCTTCTTAAGGTAGTTAAAGAGCAAAACTCTACCGCAAGTCCCGCGTGCCCACCTTCAACATCGGATGTCAACACCAACAACAGCCGTGTCCAACGACGACATATTCCGCATATCCAATATATCCAACGAAACGAGGCTCTGGAAATCGTTTTCACACGACTAAACGGGTTTCTTACTTGTTCTCAAGTATCGCGAAGATGCAGCCTGCTTTCCACCAATCCCGACCCCCCTCTCCTATTAAAAAGCCGCCGGTGGTCCTTCTACGGGTGGAATGCCATGATACAAACTCGCCAGCATATAATGGGACTTTCCAAAACTTCAACATGGTGGCACGAGGTCCGAATAGACCGATAACGCGGCAAGCATTTGACGATTGTCTCTTATGGAAGAAAGTCAATACACCGTTCATTCCTTTTACCAGCAGATGGGAACAAGCACTGAGAATAAGACGGCGGCTCATAAAGGACGGTTTAAACAACGTTGTCATTGTGGTAATTTAGGCAAAAGGGCTGCGCAACGTTTACGACGCACATGAAGTTGCAATGGAGTTGGGGTACCCCGAAGATGGCACAAATCGGCGAAAGAGATTGGCAAATCACGTCAACGAATACCTTGTCTTCGGAGGCATTTTGGCAGACGAATACAGGATATTGGCCTTTTTTAACGGACAACAGGAAGTCGACATCGAATTGAGCGTGCCTGGGCTCATAGGAGAAACTCAGATTCCTGAAGCATTCATACTGGACACACCTGGAAGAACGGCAAATGAGAAGGTGGAGAATGAGATATTACAAGTCTTCTCATCCATGATGAAAAGGGAGTGAGGGAGTGGACGAAGTAGACTGGAAGTGGACCAAAAATTATGGCTCGACACAAGCAGAGTCAGCGGGTAATACAATGCGCAAGTTTTGCTGCCTTATTAAATTATTCAAAGCTAAATGGCGCTACAGACGGAGAACAGAGCAGTAATTTCCTAATCCCATTACTTTAATTTAATCCTCAGCAACTTCCACCTCGCTTTTCCGTGTCCGTTTAGCTTCTGCTAGTACAGGTGCAGAGCATTTACGCTTCGGACCACGTTTTCCTTTCTGTACGATAGCCTCCTTCGCATCACGCTTCGCTTATGCCTCAATAATGTTATCGTAGCTCATTACTTTCGCCTTTCCAACCATCGTTGACCTGGCTGATTTGCGGCAATTACTTTCGTTATTCTACTCGAACAAGAGCCGGTTCTCATCGAGAAGTAGGGTACGTTTAGCAAAGGACTTCCGGGCAGCATCGAACAGCTTCTATAAGCGATGTTTACTCGGACTGTCGAGTAAGTGAGAATCCTGCTCGATTTGACGGCATAGCGAAGTAAGAGCCTCTACTATCGCTGGAGTTTAGAGGATTTGACCTTATAAACATGGTTCTTCCTTCGGTTTATTATCCCTCGGAACATGCAGTTCGGGTAGTGGTTTCTGGATGTCTCTAAGTACCCTATCTGGACTAAACGGATATAAGCCTGTTTTAGACCAGCCAGACCTAATGTTTTGAGGAGTGAGTGCTTGTTCACGCGCACGGCTATACAGAGATGTAAAATACTGCTTGCCGACTGTGTTCGCACCTCTGCGATATAATCTTTCAGCCTGTTCGCGATACGTAGCCTTTAATGGACCGAAGACTCCGATGTTATAGGGCTAGAGCTTATGGGAAGTGTGCGACGGTATGCGGTAAAGGATGATGTTGTTCTCGAAATAATATTTCAGGACCTCGAGCGACTCGTGCGTCCCGAAGCCGTCATAAATAAGAATCCGTGGTTTCTAGTTCGCCCGCGGTTTGGTTTGGAGATCAAATACGAGCTTTAGTGTAAGGCTCCCGAGCCCACTGCAGGTCCTAATGGTGCGTTCCGCCTGCGAAACGCATGCGAAGAGCCCGCGGGTCACGTGATAACCACGTGACCTCGCCTAGCTAGATATCTACCGTCGGCCCACCGTCGGTCGGCCTGAATCACTTAAGGATTCATCTGTTAATTGAAGCCAACTACTTATATACTATCTCTAAACTCCCTGTTTTCCTTTAGTTATTATATTTAAATCCTTCTCTTTAAATAGCTAGTTTAAAATAGTAAGCGGCCATCGTATAGCCTAGCCTAGACATACTATGCTTACAAATAGTATACGTACTAATACTAAAGCGTATATAGAGAGCCAGCCCTCTAGGACTATTATACTAGGGCTTTAGCTAACTAATAAAGGCTCTAATAGTACTACTAGTAGCGAGCTGCCTATAGTGAACACCTAGATTTCAACCCTTATAGAGCGCCTAGTATAGCTCTAAGCTAACTTAGAGGAACTTCTAGTCATTAATCTAGGTCTTAACTCTAAAGATATCTACTATTTAAACGAGATTATCTAAGTCTTATAGGAACGTATTACGCTTCTATTAGGTAGAGTATTTATACCTACTATATATACGTCTTATATAGTAACTAACGGTACTTCTTAAGATAAGAACCTCCTTAGACTTAATAAGCACTAACCTCTATTACTTAAGATAACTATGTAGTAGGCGTTTAATATATAGATTAAGGAGGTCTATAATATATTCTCTCTTATAGGAATTTAGTAGCTTAACTATAAAGAACGTACCTACTAGACTCTTTAGGGCCTTAGTAAGAATAGAACTCTCTTAAATCCTATCTACTAGAGGCTTAAGGATAAAGAGAAAGGCCTACTTCTATTTAATAAGTTTAAGTAAATCGTTTAGAATTAAATTAAAGACCCTATTTTATAGAGATTAAAGAGTATATCTACATTCTAGACTACTACTATACGCCCTAGTACTAAGTACTATACGTTTTATACGCGCCTTAAAGATGCTCTTAAATAGCTCCCTTATAAGATTAATAATAAGGTTCTATTAATAGACTTCTACTATATACGCCTCCTAGAGGTATACTAAAAAGAGTTACTTAAGGATAACTTCCTCTATAATATAGATCGTCTTAAGGACTTTTACGTAGCCGTCTAGCGTATTAAAGTAATAATAAATCTTACTAAGACCGTAAAGGAGGCCGCTACTATTAAAAATAATAGTAAGAGTTAGAAGCGCTCGTATAGTAATACTACTAACTTAAATAGCTAATCTAGGTCTACTTCCTAGGGCCGTAGAGGGTTCTAGTCGAGAGGATCTAGATAGAACTCTTTAGACCCTAAACGTACACTAGTTATAGGCGTCTTATATAAGAAGTATAGCTTTTAAGATAAGAGTAAAATCCCTAAGACCTAGAGTTTTAAGAACTACGATAACTTAGGAAAAGACTAAGCCTAGTAGTAGCCTTAAGCTCTCTATTATTAGGCGTAAACTCTAAGGGAGCTAGTAAGAGGATTATCTTAGATATTCTTATTAATACCCTAATAGGTTAGACTACCTTAAAGGTACTCTTTAATACGAGATATTTAGTAAATCTAATTAACTAGGATGCCGTATATAGACTATAAATACCTACTTTATAAGCGAAACGCACCCTACGTATATACTTTCTTAATAGTTACTCTATAACAGTATAGGACTCCTACGACTTAACCGTTACTACTATAGATAATATAGGAGAGCTTTATACCTCTAGTCCTCTACCCTTCTAGGGAGTCTCTTTTATAGGCTACGACGTTATCCTTAATATACCTTAGATATAAGACGTTAACCCTATTATCTAGTTTACTATAGACTCCTTTTACTAGGGTTAACCCGACCTTATAAAAGTATAGATTATAACTAAAGAAGAGCTTATAGCCTACTTTATAGAAGATAATAAAGTCCTTCTTCTTAGGCTACTACTAGCCTTTTACTTACGCTCTATACTAACGGTACTAGGAAAATATATAATATAAGGTAGCGGCGATTAGAACTCTAATCTATTTCTACTAAGCGTCTTAGTCCTTATAGTTTAAGCGACGCGAAACTATATTAGCCTTATATATAAAGTATACCTAGACCTCTATAAAGGCTAAGATACTCTTATAGCCGCCGTTACGGTTATAACCGTTAATAGCCTACTTTTATAGTATATAAGCCGCTCTAACGTCTTTTTAGATAAGCTAGTAGGGACGCTTATCTAGTACTTAGAGTATAACTACGCTATCGATCTTAAGAATAATAAAATACTATCTTAGATACTCTTATATAATCTCTTATAGCGCGAGTTAGTTATCTTAAGAGAGTACCTTAACTAGACTCTTAAAAAGGGTTGGATTAGGCCTAGTAAGAGTTCTACTAGTACGCCTATCCTCTTCGTTCTAAAGCCTAACGGAACTATACGGCTATATATTAATTATAGAGGGTTAAATAAGGTTATAATTAAGAATTATTATCCCTTACCCCTTATTAGCGAGCTATTAAATCGTATATTATATATAAAGATCTTTATTAAGCTCGATTTATATAATATCTACTATAGGCTCCGTATTAGACTAGGCGATAAGTGGAAAATAGTATTTAAGACCTACTATAGCTTATTTAAGTATCTTATTATATCTTTTAGCCTAGCTAACGCGCCTACTACCTTCTAGAGTTATATTAATATAGCCTTAGATAGCCTTATAGATATAGTCTATATTATCTACTTAGACGATATCCTTATCTACTTTTAGAATAAGGAATTATACGTATAGTATATACGAGCCGTACTAGACCGCTTATAGAAATAGAGCTTATATATAAAACTCTTAAAATATAAGTTCTATATAATGCGAGCCGAGTTCCTAGGTTTTATAGTAATACTAGACGGTATTACTATAGACGCTAAAAGGGTCTAAGTAATTTAGGACTAGCTAATACCGAAGACCTTTAGGGAGGTTTAATTCTTTCTAGGGTTTATAAACTTCTATAGGCGCTTTATCTAGAATTATTCCACGCTAGTAAAGCTACTAAATAATCTAGTATAAAGGGCTTTAAAGCTACTACTAGGTAAGGCGAAGAAGAGACCCTATAAGAGCCCTATTAAGTAGTACTAAGAGTTTACTTAGCCTAATACTACTACGTATACTTTTTATACGCTTAAAGTAGCCTTTATATAGAGACTAGTACTTTATTACTACAACCTAGAACTCCTCTTAATATTAATTATAGATGTGTCTAACTTCGCTATAGAGGCTATCCTACTATAACCTTAAGAGTAGGAGGAAGACTAGAGATACTAGTTACCTATCGCCTACTATAGTTAAAAGTTCACCGAGGTGGAGGTACGCTATAATATATATAATAAGAAACTACTCGTAATCGTAATCTATTTTAAGGTTTAGTAATACTTCTTTATATATACCTTATAACTAACGCGCGTACTTAGCGATTATAATAACCTTAAATACTTTATAACTACTAAGAAGTTATTAGAGCGATAGATATACTATACTAAAGAGCTAGCGTACTTCGACTTTAAGATTAAATATAAGCTAGAGGCTATAAACCTAGTCGATCCTCTTAGCCGGTAACCTAACTACGCGTTAGATTTTAAAGAGATCTATAAGAAGGTATATCTAGACGCTATATTACTAACGCTATAATAAAAGCTACGGGTCTAGAAGCTTATAGAAGCCTCTCTAGAAGCTACTACTCCTATAACACAAGACACGTATGAAGAGTATATAAGAAACTCTTATATAATAGTCGACTAAGAAGATTTATCTCCTCCTCTATCTTTACTAGATATTATCGCCGCCGTTAGGGTATTACCCTATAAGTAGGCTGCCTACGAAGATTATATAAACCATATACGTATTATACGTATATTTATAGGTATAACGCTATCTTCTAGCCTTATACCCCGCTCTATAGTAGTAGTAGCCGCTATAGGCGAAAACTCCTTTAAAGACTAACCTCTATAGGTACTTATAAACCTTATCTATAAAAGCTAGAACGCTAACGCCTTTATATAAAAGATAAAAAACAAGAGCTACGAGGACTTAGCCCTAGAAGAATAGTTAATAGACTACCTAGGACTCCTACGCTATAAACTAAAGATCTATATACCTAATAGTACTTCCCTAAGGGACGAGATTCTTTAGCGAAACTATAATAACTCTTTAGGAGGCTACTACGGCTCTAAGCGTACTTATAAGATAATTATATATAAGTATAAGTAGCCTAACCTAAAGAAAGATATTAAGGAGTACCTCTATACCTATAATAAGTACTAAAAGTATAAGGTATAAAGATATAAGCCCTATAGCTACCTATAGCTATTAGAAATAGAGGTTCTTCTATAGAAGTACCTCTCTATAGACTTTATTACTAATCTACTAGAATTATAGACTAGCGAAGGCGCTTACTATAACTTAATCTTAGTCCTCGTTAATCGAGCTACTAAGAAGATACGCTACTTCCTAGTATATAAGAGTATTAATACGAAGAAGTTAGCTTATCTACTTAATAACTACTTTCTTAATACCATCGTACTCGACTCCCTAGTATCGGATAGAGGTATAGTATTTACTAGTAAGTACTAGGTAAACTTCTATTACGACCTTAGTATAAAGTAGTACTTTAGTACTACTTTCCATCTATAGACGAATAACTAGACAGAATATTAGAATTAAGAAATTAAGATATACCTCTATATATACGCTAATTAGGAATAAGACAACTAGGTATCGCTACTACTAATAGTAGTATATACCTATAATAATAAGGAACACGCGTTAATAAAGGTAACTCTAAACCTCTTAAGTTTTAGGGTTAAAATAAATACCCTTAATAGCCTTAAAGGCCTAGATTAGCTATGGTTAATAGCGGGGGCTCTAGATAGAGTAGTAGATATTACTCTTATACTAGCCGTAGCCTCTATATACGTAGATTATATACGTCGCGTATACGCGCGTATAAGGAAAGCTATCTACCACTCTTAAATACTCTAAGTAAAGTACTATAATAAGCGCCGCTTGGATAAGTATTTTAAAGAGAGAGATAAAATACTACTATTAGCGAAAAATATTCATATAAAGCGCCTATATAAGAAGCTTAACTATAAGTTCTTTAGCCCTTTTATTATTACTAAGAAGGTCGAGATATACGCGTATAAGCTTAAGCTACTACTATTAATAAAGCGGCTCTACCCTATCTTTTATATATTACTATTAGAGCCTTACTTAGCTCGCCCCGGGTTCTAGCCCCTAGTAGTTAATCTAGTAGAAGATATATAGGAGGTCGAGACTATTATAATATATAAAGACGGCCTAAGCGGTTCTAAATACCTCGTTTAATAGTTAGGTTAGCTGGCGGAGTATAACGAGTAGAAGCTTAAATTAGAGCTTAAGAACTATTAGGAACTCCTTAATAAATACCGTTAAAAGTACCCGTAGGAATTACGCCCCCTAGGTACGAAATGTATATAAAGAATAGTTAGAGAACCGTTAAGATTTATGTAACCTATAAAATATAGGCTAGAGAAACCTAAGAGATTAAAAAATAAGTAGGAAAAGACTTCGTAAGAAACCTAGAACTAGAAGGTCTATATATAAGAGACTATAGAACCCGCTAAAAGTATAGTAAGAAAAACTTTAGGAAACACCTATCTACTATTTAAGAAATTACAAGTATTACTATTAAATAAATAGCTATAACTATAAAGAAGTTATATTTAAAGTATATACTTAGCGTATATTATACGCACGTAAAACGTATACTAGAAGACTATCTATAAAAGTAAAACCCTAAAGAACCTAATCCTAAACCTATCCCTTAATTAATTTATACCCTATCTATACTAGTATAGTTGAAGGTTACGCTAACTACTATACTCGTTAAGACTCTTATTATAGGTAGGATCTAGGTAATACTTATTAAAGCTACTATCTATACTCTAGAAAATACGATCCTTAAGCTTAGGATTAATATAAATATTAGTAGTATTTATAGTACTCTAGAGGCCGAGGTCTAGCTATAATATTATAGTTAGTACTATATAAAATATATACGTGAAGTAAGTAGTAATATACTTTAAAGTACTCTAGGTTGGCTTCGCGTAAAGTATACTAGATATAACTATATATAACTTTACTACTAGCCTACTTAATAGTATTCTTATACTTTAGTAACTAAGTCTTCTAACTTTTAATATACTTTAAAGCATACTTAGTAACCTTTATAAAATCGTACTTAACGCGATTAGTAGAATCGCCGCACTTAGTATAGTAGATAGTAGTATAGCGTAGGTAAGCTAAAATATTATTAGCTCTATAGAATTTATAGAGAGACTATAATTTACAGTTAGTATATAAGCGTCTTATATATAAAGCGTATTTAGGCTAAGAGAAATAGTTTAAATATATCTCTTTATAATTATAGCGAGTACTACGATAGCGTATATACTTAGCCTCTAGAGTACTATACTTATAACTAGTCTCGATCGTAATATAATACTCTTAGTTAGTATTCTTAGGGTTATAGAAGTAAGAGATATAGTATTTATATAAGTTATTAACGAGCTTAGGCTATACCTTAAGTAATAGTAGTAGCTTACGAGCCTCTATAAGGTAATAGATAAAGATACTTAATATAACTAACTAACGCTTCTTTAAAAGCTTCTTAGACTAGTAGTAAAAGCGTTAGAAGGACTAGTAAAGACTAGATTTAGAACCTACTCTACGTATACTAAGAGACTCTACCTTATATCTACTATATACACGGGGCGCCTAATCGTTATATAGGTAATACCTAATAAAAGTAAGAGAAGTATAAGTATACCTTATAAATAAGTACTATAATACGAAGAGCCCGTAAGGCTTATATATAGTATATTTCTTTATCTCTCTAGGTTAAATAACACGGAGATTAACCAACTTAAGCCTAGCTAATAATATTACTAAGACTAGTAGCCGGTAATAACACACTAGAGTAAATACTATAAATATAAAGAACCTATAAGAGTCTACTATAATAATATAAAGGACCTACGAGAGTCTACTATCTACGTATAGATAAGTATTCTATCCCTCTAATTAAAAGTATAGAGGTTAATAACTATTATACCCTTCTTAGAGGACGCGAGCCCTATATAAATTATATATAAGCCCGTTATAAATATACTAGAAGCTTTTAGTAGTAGTATTATATCTATTTTAGTTCTAGGTTTAGAGTTTTTCCTTCTAGATCCTATATAGGCGTTTTTTCCCTCTATAAAGGTTTTATCCTATAAGGTACTTAGAAATCTTAAGGTTTTTTCACTTTCTAGAGTCGAGAACAACCCCACCGTTAGAGGGGGGTAGTATAAGGCTCCCAAGCCTACTATAGGTTCTAATAGTGTGTTCCGCCTGCGAAACGCATGCGAAGAGCCCGCAGGTCACGTGATAACCACGTGATCTTACCTAGCTAGATATCTACCGTCGGCCCACTGTTGGTTGGTCTAAATCCCTTAAGGATTCGTCTATTAATTAAAGCTAACTACTTATATACCATCTCTAAACTCCCTGTTTTCCTCCAGTCCTTATAGTTACCTTAAGGACAAGATAGATAGATAAATTTATTTCTTCCCAATATAGCTCCCTTACGGGTCTATGCAGGGCTGGCTATCTATAATTATTTTATATAAGGGGGAAAACCTTATTCACTAGGTAAAAACCCCTTCTCTCTACTTAGGTATGTCTTCCTCTCCTTATTCCGTTTTTCCTGTTTACTAATAGTGGCTACTATGGTAGCCCTTTATTTAATTACTAGTATACCCTTTCAGTCTTCGTCCCGGTCCTCCTAGTAGTCCTCCTAGTGGTCCTCCTAATGGTCTTCCTGGTGATCCTCCTGGTGGTCCTCCTGGAGCGTTTCCCTGGCCAGGCTGAACTAGTTTAGAAGCCCCGTGCGTAGGAACCATACTGTCGCTGCCTTAATCCCTTTCTTTGTAGAGAGGAGGGAGTGGTAGTCTGTAGTTCCCGCCTCTTGCAGCATCTGTGCCCTTCCCTCCTCTCTACCTATACGGACTAAGGTTCGTAACAACCCCCTTCTTAACCATCCCTTCGTGAATGTTAAATACACGTAATACTAACGTGACTAAAATCCAACAGAACGTCCGGTTTGTCCAAGAAGAGGCCAAGTTCGACGGGCTGAGACTCTCCTCTCGCATGCCGGACGAGAGGGGTCGGAGACGCTGGACGACGGATCTGAGGAAGCTGCTGAGCCAGTGCAGCACAGCCATAACAGCAGCAAAGTTCATGATGGTAACCAAGCTCCTTGGGCAATTTGGAGCGACATCGCGCACACAGCATGAAGCTTGACGCTGGAGGAAGACGGAATAGTTGATGGAGATTGTTGGCGCTGCGGGAAGCTGCAGCGCTAAGAGACATGTAGAGACACGCAGGATAGATAGAAATCAGGCCAGGCTCCGCTGTCTCGCTTAGGCCTAAACGGGCGTAGAGGAGCCGGCTGCATGCCGCATAGCTGCCTTCGGCGGCTGGGACGGTCTATGAATTCATCATCATCATCATCATCCAAGAAGAGGCCGGGGTCCCGCAGGTCATATAGATAGATAGATAAATTCATTTCTTTCCGATATAGCTCCCTTACGGGTCCATGCGGGGTAGGCTATCTACTTTTATTTTACACGAGTGGGAAAACCTTTTTACTATTTCTAATAAGAGTAAAGATTATACTTAGTTTTTACTATTTGAAATACTTATAAAACCGTTGAACAAACAGCCTAAGGGCTACTGCACCTGGGTGGATTTCAGCTGCAGAGCGAGTTGGTTCCCTAGAGAAGCAATCTGGTTGGGAAACCAGAGGTCCGAAAAGGACTCGATTGGCGAGAGCCAATTGGGGTTTAGTGTAGCACGTGACGCACACGTATATCTTTTGTGTGCGGCTAATAGGTAGAAGAATTAAACGACTCATTGTCGACTGTCTCTATACCACTGCTGTGAACCCTCATTGTTCAACAAAAAATTAATTCATCGATTACCTAACGTACTAGATTCCTAGTAGTAAGTAGGGCATCTTGGGACTTTAAAAACTACGGTAATAAGAGTCGGTGTGGCTATTTTTCCAGCTAGGGAGGGATTCCAGTCGCGTTTTATTATGAAATTCATAATATTTAGGGCCGGATTGGTTGGTTTTCAGGTCGATTACAATTAGGGCATCTTGAGATGCTTTTTATCGCTATAAATAGGCCGGTTGTGCTTGTTTTCTACCAATTGGAGGGTTTCCAGTCAAATTTTACGATAGGAAGAGCGCCACAGGAGACAAATCCTAGTCTAGGGCTTATTTCTTAATATAAGAGGTGGTCGGGAGGGGGTGGCAGCTTGAGAATGACCAGCGCGTTGAGCCCCGGCCAAGCTGTTAATCCGTAGGGAAGCGCTTCTTTACCTTGGTCCTAACTTCTCAATTTTAGTCAGCTACCCAACATCAGCGAGCCCGGCCTTTCTATAAGTAGCAATAGCTCAGCCCGTAGGAAGAGCCAGAGCCGCCAGGGCATGCGACCAAGCCTTGCACTCGTTGTCACCGTTGCCCTGGGCTATCTCGTCGAAATCCGTCATGTTCCGCACCTTTGGGCGTTGAGCAATTGGAAGAGGATGTCTTCTTGTGGTTGGGCCGATAGATGCACGAGATTACTACGAGGACGGGTCAACTGATAGTCGAGAAAAACTGAGGGGGCGAGAGGATACCCCGTGCAATGCCGTGATACTTCTCCACGTGCCATCGACTAGAGAGGCCGTGCTTGGTATCTAGTGCGATAATATGGTTACTTAGGAAGCATCAACGAACCAGAAGTTCTTCCATTCCATAGTAAGTGGGTTGTGGCGGCGGCGCTTGTAGGGGGCTCGAGTCCCCAGCGACACCGAATCTGCCGTGGTATCGAGCATGTGAACGTGAGGGTTTTCTACGTATCGATTAGCATGATTAAGGTGTTGGCTTAGAAGCCTTATACTTAGTTATTATTTTTTTCTTAGTATTTTTAGAAATTATATTTATAAAGTAGACGCCTATAAAGTCTTATACTATAGTATATTAGAAAAGTATATATAAATTAATACCTCTACTAAATATAACGTTGTTTATTATCGAGTCGGACACATCATCGAGTCGGATAAGATTCCTCACCACTACCACCCCAACTTCACAACGCGTTTTTCCCCTACCACAACGATGTAGGTTCTTACTCTTGAGTCTCGCATTATTCTTGCGATCGAGGCGAAGCGAACGACACCCCAATTAACTTTGCGACGGCTTGTTGAGCTCTATAATGTTCCTCGGAGTACACTCAGTGATAGATTGGCTGGTAGGACTCCAAGGACGGATACTCGCAACGGGCGGTCGACTCTAATGACTGTAGAGGAGGAGGCAATTGTTCAATACATCCTTGATCTAGATTCCCGAGGATTTTCGCCTCGGAGGGCTGACGTTGAAGATATCGCGAATTTGTTAATAGTAGAGCGTAACGCGCGACGCGTCGGAAAGTGCTGGACTGACTGCTTTATTACACGACGACCAGAGCTCCGCACGCGTTTCTCTCGCGCCTACGACTACCAGAGGGCCTTACAAGAAGATCCTGACGTGTTAAGCGCGTAGTTCTCTCTAGTCGCCAATATGCGCACGAAGTACGGCATCCAAGACTACGATTTCTACAACTTTGATGAAACAGGCTTTATAATGGGTATGATTCGGCCTGGAATGGTTGTTACGCGCTCTGACCCGGTCGGCAAGCCAAAGGCTATTTAGCCAGGCAACCGAGAATGGGCAACGGCAATTTGCAGTGTTGCGGTAGATGGTTTTGTGGTGCCGCCTTTTCTCTACATCGTAGGCCGATTCCACCTTGCCGCCTGGTACTCTAGCGGCCACG
The DNA here is from genome assembly GCA_021436925.1 of Neofusicoccum ribis. Classification (NCBI taxonomy): domain Eukaryota; kingdom Fungi; phylum Ascomycota; class Dothideomycetes; order Botryosphaeriales; family Botryosphaeriaceae; genus Neofusicoccum; species Neofusicoccum ribis. The sequence goes on from JAJVDC010000248.1 coordinate 37,854, forward strand.
TTCCGGCCAAATGGGTAATCAAAACAACCTAGAACGGCTGGACTGATTATAAGACCGGTCTCGACTGGCTTCAGCACTTTGATCAGCATACTAAATCCCGCCGGAAGGGTCGGTGGCGGATGCTAGTACTGGATGGCTATGAGAGCCATATCAACGCCGAATTTGACAAATACTGTAAAGAATACAACATCGTTCCGCTCTGTCTATCTGCTCATTCTTCGCATCTAACCCAGCCTCTCGATGTTGGCATTTCTGGACCGTTAAAAAAGGCGTATGGTACTGAGATTTCGTTTCTCGCTCGGGCCAACGTTACGTATATTACAAAGGATGACTTCCTCCCCGCGTTTAAAACCACCTTCGAAGCAATTTTTACCAACCAAAATATCGAAGGCGGTTTTCGAGGTACTGGCCTAGTTCCTTTTAATCCAGATGCTGTACTTTCTAAGCTGGATGTTAAGTTGCGGACACCAACGCCTTCTGGAAGCTCCGATAGCCTACCCCAACCTTGGGTCTCTTAGACACCGTAGACCGCCACTAAAGCTATCTCGCAGTCAACTTTAATTAAGAATCAGGTGGCTCGACATCAGGGAAGCTCTCCAACGCCAATTCTAAATTCTATCGACTAGTTGGTAAAGGCTATAGTAGCAAATAGCCACCAGCTAACGCTTTTAACTAGCGAGGTCAAGGCACTTCAAGAGGCCAATGAGGCTCTCTCAAAGCGCCGGCGGGCTAAAAGGACCCGATTACAAGATTCAGGGCCTCTTACTGGCAAGGAAGCTAGCCGGCTCTTGGTTTAAAAGGGCGTTGTTGAGCAGGAAGGTCCTGATGAAGATATAGGGGAGGGGTTATCGAAACGTCGTAAAACGGGTGCGCGACTCTATCTCCTTGGCCGGCGCGATCCTCAGGCACGTCCTCCAGCACGTCCTCCGGCACGTCCTTTAGGTTTAGCGGTTACCTAATATAGATCTTGGCATAGCGTTATACCTTAACACTATGCCTTCGACGCGACCTTATAAGCAGATCTACCACCAATTAACCCCCCCGCCATGCCTCCCAGACGCTCTAACCGCCGTGTTTCATCGCTAGCAGGTGCAAAGCGACCCGCAGAAGACCTTCCGACACCTCCCGCGACGCAAGAGAGTCAAATACCCGTGCCTGCGCCTAAGAAACGCGGTCGCGGGCGTCCGCCGACGTCCTCGCAGTTCACGATCGCAGAAGACGCTCCCACCACCCAGCATACGCAGCAGCAGCTATCGCAGCGGTAGCAGTCACAGCAGCAGTCCTCGCAGAGGCCGATTCTACGCGAAAACCCGTTCCAAGCGAACCGCCAGCCGGACCAGATACCCTGGAACACGCCCCCGACCGATTTTGAGCCCATGAGCGTTCCTTACCGCGAACCTAAGATCCACTTGCCAGATAGCTTCAACTGCCCGTAAATTTGGGCTAGTCCGGCAGCTTTCTTCGACCTCTATCTCCCAGAAACGCTACTCGAGCAGATTGCTGAAAACACCAACGAATATTGGCGGCAAAACGCGCAGGAGGACTGCCTACGCGCGCGCGCGTGGGCAGATACGACTGTGGGTGAGTTGTATAGGTTTATAGCCGTGCAAGTCCTTATGGGTCTCGTTGGCCACGAGTCCTACGCTCAATTTTGGACACCTGGCGACCGAAACTACTATAAACAGATCCAAGACGCCCTCTCGCTCCGCCGCTACGAAGCCCTCCAGCAGTTCTTTCATATTATACCACCAGAACGGCCTGCCGACGATGCTCCTCCAGAAGATCTACCACCAGAGGCCTCGTATCGTAGCGTGCCGGAGCGCTTAAAGGTCTCGTTGCTGGAGGACCATATAAAAGCAACAACACGGCGGGTCTTTACCCCGGGTTCTAATCTTGCTATTGACGAGATGACGCAGTTATTCACCGGCCGCTCAATGTACACGATGACCTTGCCTAATAAGCCTGCCGGCGAAGGCTTTAAGACGCATACGCTCGCCGATAGCGACACTAATATTATATTCGACTGGAGGTACACAGAAAAGAAGCATATTACGGGTATTAACCCATATTGGAGTAGCAACCGCTTCGCCGGTAGGCATGTAGTCGTTCTTGAGCTTGCTAGCCACCTCCCACGTATAGGTGAGGCCGGCGGCGACTATTACCTCTATCTGGATAATTACTACACCTCATAGAAGCTCTATAAGAGGCTTAGGAGCGAGGGTATCGGCGCTCATGGCACGGCCAACACCAGCGCGCTGGCGGAGGTCCACCCGGAGCTTGCTAGGCTCAAATACAATACTAAGATGCCCGGCTGGGGTTCGTTTAAGGCGATCCACGAGGACGGCGTCCTCTAGATCTGCTGGCAAGACTCCGTGCCGACGCTATTTATGAGTACAGTCGATAGCGCGTCTGAGGTGGTTAAGAAGGACCGCTGGCGCCCGCTAAAAGCGTCTAGCAAAGCGGCCATAGAGGACTGGGAGCGACAAGGCGAGCCTGCTTCGAACCGCCTAGGTCATCGGCGCGTGGATCTACCCACCTTCGCGGATAGATATAACCATAATATGAACGCCGTGGACGTCGCGAACCAACTACGGGACGCCTACACCACGAGGAGGCCTCATTGGCGTGGCTAGAAGGTGAGTTTCTACACCACGATCGCTGCCGCGATCGCCACGAACGAACGAACGAGGGGGTGTAGCAACTAAACTTTCATGAAGCCTTCGCGCGAGTCATGCCTCTCTAGGAGTTCCAGGCGTTCTAGATGATAAATGTATGGAGAAGCATAAGAAACGGCTAATGTGTATGACTCGTAGGCACTCTGGTACCTGCTACTCGATCTTACCATCACCAACTCGTTCAAGCTTCAGAAGCTCCAGCAGGCGAAGCTTGCGCGCGCAGTAGAGCAGTGCCCATTACCTCATCTAGTAATTGAACTGCCCGATTGGAACCATAAGCAGTTTCGCGAGCATCTGGTGAAGGAGCTACTAGAACGGGTAGAGAGGGTATTTAGCCGCCGCTCATAGTATAAGCAACCTATATACGACCTCGTACAGCCCGTGGAGCGTTATCTACACGCTTAGAGCAAGGTTTTAGAAAGTACCTATTCTGCTTACGTTGCTCATAAGCGCCAGGCGGGTCGTGGTCGCCTTCGGTAAGGTGCTGTTGCTCACCAAACGGCCAAGCAACGGCTGCGTGGTAGGCCAAAGCGTACGATATACGCATGTATCGTTTGTAACGTCAATTTATGCCCAACCGGTACCTGCTGGGAGGATCATTTAAAGGCTGTAGACGAGAGGAGGGCAGCATTGGGTGGGTAATTAGCAAAATACGCATTGGGTAATCGGCATGGTGTTGAGGTTTTCAACCAATAGATAAGCTACGATAAGGATTTAGTCACGTGCCGGAGGACGTGCCGGAGGACGTGCCTGAGGATCGCGCCGGCCAAGGAGATAGAGATAAAATTACACGAAAAACAAGATAGTAATGGATAATATAATCTTACTACCCTAATGACGACCGCTCCAAATGTGTTTAGAACTGTCGTACTGTAAACCAAGATTTTTCTACTAATAGTTAGTTCTAATCCTAAATACGATAGACTTAGAATAAAAAGACACTTACCGAAGAAAGTTTAACCCCGAGCCATAGAATTCTCTCGTTTCTCAACCTATTAGTTGATACTAGCTCTAGGATACGCTCCCCCTCATCCACTACACCGCTAAACCATGTTATCGGATAATATGAGCAAGCCCATATTTGATCTCTAATAAGATAGTCCTCTGGTAATGGGTGGAAGCCTCCTTCGCCCTCGTGTAGAAAGCTAGAAGACTCAATTGCTGAGGTAATTGCCTCCGACTTTGCCAAAGTATTAAGAAAGTAGGCGACTTCCTCCCACTTAACGAAACTGAAAATGTAGGACGTATCGTAGGGAAGAGTTGCGAGCTGAGATAGGAAAGCGAGTAGGATGTAAAAATGAGTTAGAGCGTTCTTGTCTCGAAAGTGATGAAGGAAAACATGTAACGTATCGAAAGTCAGACGACAGGCGAAAGGGAAAGTGATAGCGGTTTGAAGATCGAGCTTTAGACCATCAGGCGCGGGCTGTGTTAGTGGTAGGACAGAATGAGAATATAGTCCATCCACGTCGTCGTTCTTCTCGAATCGTTCACGTATTACTTTTTGCCACTGCGTCGTAAAGGCGTGGCGAAGGAAGCTCCTCTCACTTCCGTAGTCGAACAGGCTAGCGATATTAGCAATGGCCATGTACGCACCCTGCTTCTTCCACTTCGAGGTAACGCGTCCAATGCTATTGTCTAGTTGTCCAATAAATTCGGAGAGGCTTCGGTTAAACGTATGTTACTGAGATCCTTGATTCTGCTCGAAAAGTAATCCGTATGTACGTATAAAGCTGGTTTCGATGGGGAGTGAATGTGAATAAGACGTATTTGAGCGGCCGAGAATGGGGTCGAAGAGTGTAAGGATGGACTCGCGTGCGCTCATGAAGGGCTGGACGCAAGTGAGAGAGCGGCAATAAAAGTAGAGCTGCTGGAGAGCGTTTGGTCTCGCTAGGATGGCCAGATGATGGTAGAGACGGCCAATAGCAGGGCTCTTGTCTGCAGCTTTGCTGTACCAAAAACGTGCAACTCTAGCCCATGTTTCTCGGTCCTGGAGATCCTCATTCTCTATCGCCATGCGGTAACGACCCAAATCTCCGAGACATTCGACCCAAGTGTCCTTAAAAGCAGGAACAGTCTCGTACAGAAGGGCCATCATTTGGTAGGCCAAGTAAATAAAGGTAAGCATGTATTCGAGAGATTCCGGAAGACGGTGACGCAGGAGCTCCAGGAACGAATGAATGCCATGCTTCCACATTCGGGCCGGCATGGAATACTTAGCTGCAAGCCGGTGTAGGGCCGGCCTCGCCGAAGGATGTTGTAATGCTAGAAAGAAATCATGATGTTCATGCAGCAACGTCCTATGTAGCGCAATCAGAGCTTGCCAGTGGTCTGGAGCTAATCTTGGCTGCTGACCAGACACCGGATCTCTCTCGGCAGCCGCCTGTGCTTTGTCGACATGGATGCACTTAGACTCTACCATGGTGAGCTTAGCGTAGATAGACTTTACTTCGGCTGCGAGTTGCTCCTGGGAGATAGGCCGAGAATCTGGCTGCAGCACCAGGTCTGGCCATTGCTCATTTGTGGGCATCGGCAGGACTCCCGATTGATTTGAAACCGAAGGCGGAACTGGATTGGGCGGCATCGACGACGGTCCCCGATCCATCTGGCTTCTTTGCGGTACATCTTGGATACCAAGTTTTTGTTCATCGATGCATAGCTGGTGCTGGGTGGTAGCAATCTGCTTCCTGAAAGAAGAGAGGAGTTAAAAGACATCGGATTAGATGGCACGGTAAGGCCGGACTTACGCTTCATGTAGATCCTCGTGCTGTATTTCCCCAAAAAAAAAAGTGCCTCCCTTCGTATCGGAGCCCTGGATATCTATATGATGGCGGTCGCGTATGTGGTTCCACAGCGTAGCATCGCGGCTAAAGAGCTCAAAATCGCAGTAGGGACAGGCTAGGGTCTTTTCGAGACCTTCGGAAAAGTCGGGGTGATCTGTTTTCATGTTAAGGGTAACTGGAGAAGAAAGCAGAGGTCAATACAGATACGGGAAAAGTGCAGTTACATGTCGTCTTTTAAGCTTCATTTGCAAGGTAGCAGCGAGTAGGCAAATGGTTCACATTGGTGTTGCCTAGAGAAGTGGGGAAAAGACAACTAACACACTCGCCTCGACGGAGCCTAGCCAACCACCGGCTGTATCTCACAGATCGACAATCTAATATGCGGCATGTTCGGCGTCTCCGATCGCTCTTTTCGATATGGTCTTTGGGGGCACGCACATTAGAGGACGTTACTCTTGAATACTTCACCGCTGGTTCCTTCACAAAGGCCAGTCCCACACAGTAAAGGATACTATTCATATCACGCGGTAGGTCCGCTGGTAATCTCACTATGGTATCGTACGAGCGCTCGCCATTACGTTTGTATTCAGCCAGCCCCGGATAAAGTAGCCGTACTGGTACCAATCGAAGCTGAGGAGCGTGTCCCCCGGCGCGAGGCTGTCGCTTAAAGGACCTTCGACGGATCTTTCCAGCAAATCTCCTCCAATAGCCCGCTATAACTCCTCTTAATGTATCCCCTATTCTCCCATTTTCGCGAAGGGGGATGGACGCCAGTTCTACTTGAGGAGCGGACGGAAAGCTCCTACTGCGTATGGTAATTTTTAAGAGGCGGGGTAGCTTTAACTCTATCCTCGCATCGGGTCGGCATTTTTATCAGTTGACGGCTATACCTAGCATGAGAGTAACAGTCTATTCTAGTCCTGACAAAATCAGCATTTTCTACGCTCCGACATATACTCCGGTCTCATAGAAGCTACTGCGACCGACGGTACAAGACTTAGTAGTAGCCTCGGCGTTCCTATTATCCTTCTGTCGAACGGCGCGAGAAAGTAAGACACCCCTGTCTTCTCTATTCAGGCTACTGAAGGCAGCTATATACTGGATCTTTGCATAGAATACGTATACTGTTCGGATTTACGGAATTGCACATGAGTGGGGTAAATGAGGTATGTAGGGGTAGGTGTTTGGTGTAGCGAGAAAAGCAATGAAAGTACGCGTATATAAAAAAGCAAATAACGCACGTGATTTGCGGGCCAATGTGGTTGACACTTTCCGTTATCGTCCGTCGGCAGTCTTCGCTACATCTAATAGTAGCTTAGGGACGCTCTATCTCTTACCCGTAAATTTGACTAACTAGCGTACAATGCGTTGATTCGTTACAAATCCTCCTTAGACAACTGGAATGCAACTGTCAGTTGCTCGACCTTGTCCTTACTATGTTCCAGATTAAGTCTTGTCTCTTTTCATATTGAATTAACTGCAGGAGGCTTGTACTTGTAAGAGGCTGTTGCTCTACATCAAACCACATACTTGACCTTCGTTTCTGAGTTCTGATATCGCCATCTAGGGCGATCGAACACCCATTCGCTGACCACTGAAATCTTTTGCGGATATATGTAATTTTTCCTCATTTCTCGGTTCCAATCAACTGTTACTATTCGGAGCTCATTAGAATTCGTCTCTTTGCCAAGGATCGAACAAGCTGCCGTAGCTGTTCCCTCACAAGCCTTCTTATTGCGAGCATTACTGGCAGCATACTTCACGAACAGGGCCGTCCAGGTCGCTGTAAAAGACGGAGACAGCTCGACAAAGACGCTAAAAGTGGCAGATGAGACTGTGGAGTACATTCGCCCTCCTGATCCTACGAACAAGAATTGCTTGAGACACGCAGTTAGCTTTCTTCCGATATCGCAGTTATCAAGACTGGGGTTCCTGCATCGAGAGCAGAGGCGAGCGTGGTCTTCATACGTCCGGACGATTCTGATTTCCTCGGTTCTCGGCGGCCTTGAAATTCCTGATACTGGGCAATCAGGGAACCAGACACGAGGACGGTTATGGTTGGCAGGTATCATCATTAAGGCGATTCATGCGCGCCTGAAGTCGAGGTCTAAAGGCAAGCCTAGGTTTATGGTAGTCTATAGAAATGTCTTTAGTGGTCCTTTACTCAATTTTGAGCTCGTATACAATCCGCTGAGGGGCGGTCTGGCTGAAAAAAAAAGGGGGGGATTAAAAAAACTGCTTTCTTACCGCCCTTAACTTAGGGCGTTCCCTCATCAAATTTAAAAGAACCGTCGCTTTTCACTGATGTACAAGTAACTGAATACTTGCACATGCGAAGTGTGCACAGCTGGCCGCTCAATGTAAGGCTATGAACCATTGTTATTGAAAGGCGAATCTTAGCCGTTGCTCTTATAAACCAGGATGTGGCATCAAGCCCATGGAAAAAGCCAGGTTTCATACCATCCGGTCTCCGGTAACTCAAGAGACAAGATCGTCGAGCTCTCCAGCGAACAGAGTTTCTGCAGCCCCTGTGATGAAGTATATAGCAGAGAAGACACAGTTCCTTTATCCTGCGGGATTCATATGGCTCACGAACACTGCGCTCAGGCGAACGGAGTCTGCCCCGACTGCCTGCCATCCATTGACGTACTTCCATTAGGTGAGCCGAGCTTTTTGACTTGGTGTGGAAGTATATTCTGTCATGAGGCTGAGGAGCTGCAAGTTCACGGCGTCGCGAGCCTTTCCGGGTCTGGTATCGATTATGCTTTAATCAGCGCGCATATTGACCAGCGGGAGAGGTTCTGGTACAGCTTAGTGGAACTGGAACGAAAGTTTGGTGAAAGCAAGGTGCAAGTGCAGCTGAAGAAGTTCATGAAGTAGTCGAGGAGCATTTCTGCAAGACCCAAATTTTGATCGATTACTTTCTTTGTAGAGAACTGGCCACAAAGTGTTATGAAATAATCCTTGTATGTAGAGTCTTTAGGGCTTAGTTATTTAGCTTGAGTGCTAAATCATTGAATCGACTTTTATAAGTCATCTGGTGTTGAACGGGGCGAGAAAGTAGACACCGCTGCCTTCTTTATTCATGCTACTTGGGCTTATTATATACGCGTGCATAACGGGACTCGGAAGTATACCTATCCGTGCGCATAAAGGGGAAGTGTTACAT
>JAJVDC010000249.1:0-46127 GCA_021436925.1 Neofusicoccum ribis
AACCACAATCCTCCGCCACCCGAAACCCATCACGCGGACTCACAACCGCCCATACCCCTCGATGAACCCATGCACATCCGCATACGAATCCGTCCCCACGCACCGCATGTACGCGCCCCCCCCCCCCCCCCCCCCCCCCCCCCCCCCCCCCCCCCCCCCCCCCCCCCCCCCCCCCCCCCCCCCCCCCCCCCCCCCCCCCCCCCCCCCACACCGACGCCCCGAAGGCGGTTTCCTTCACTCACCCGTTCCCGATCAGCCCGACCCTCTTCCCGCGGAAGTCGAAGCCGGCCGGCCAGTCGGCCGTGTGCATCAGCTCGCCCCGGAAGTCGCGCAGGCCCTCGACCGCCGGCCACTCCCACCCGTTCAGGAAGCCCGTCGCGTCGATTAGGATCTCGCACTCGTCCCGCAGCACCTCGTTCTCGTTGTCCAGGTCCTCGACCTCGACACCCCACACCCCCCGCGCCGCGTCCCAGGCCGCGCGCCGCACCCGCCGCCGCAGCCGCACGTCGCGCGCCAGGCCGTGCCGGTCGGCGAAGGCGCGGAAGTACGCCTTGATCTCGGTGGCTGACGCGTAGGTGCGCGAGAAGGTTGGGTTGGGCGCGAAGCTGTAGGTGTACCTGCGGCGGCAAACAGTCCTCGAAGCGTCAGCTTTTCCAGTGTTTTTCTTTTCTTTTTTTTCCCCATCGCGGCTGGAAGAAACCCCTTTTTTACGTACACGTGGGCGGGCACATCGCACGCGCAGCCCGGGTAGCGGTTCTCGTGCCACGTGCCGGCGACGTCGGCGTTCTTCTCGTACACGGTGTGCGTGATGCGGGCGAAGGAGCGGCGCAGCTTGTAGGCGACGAGGAGGCCGGCGGCGCCCGCGCCGACGGTGATGATGCGGAGGGGGCGTTCGTGGTGGATGGGGTTGGTGGCGCGGGGGGAGGACGGGGTGGTGGGGGGCATGGTGGTTTGAGGGGGGGTTTGGGAGTGAGGGTGGAGGAAGGTGGAGGGAAATGGAGGTGGAAGATGCGGTATATCAGTGATGACAGAACGTCGCATTCCTATATATGTACCTGTGAAATGGCTGCCACACGCGAGTAGTGCGACTGCTGGTTGGTCTGTCGTGCTGAGTGTTCTGTTCTGATTCTGGAAAGGTGGCGAGGAGCTCCTTGGTTTATTGCAGGGAGGACCCTGATCGAAACCAGCATAGGTCATGGTTAAGGCTGAGTCCCCGCACCTTTCTGGCAGCTTGAGCGTGCCATCACTGCTTACTTGCAGATGCGACTTCCTTAGACCCCGCATTAGTTCCACAGTACAAATAAGATTGCCGAGTACTCCGTGGTCCTGGCCGTAGCGGCCTTCGTTATTTCCGGTTATTTCCCTTCGATGGCTTCAGGCGTTCGATGGGCGGGCATGGTACGTTCTACAAGATCATCGCAGAAAGAGACATGTTCCAGCTGTTCCGAGAGGCAAGGCTTGTCTCACTGACGAACTGCGGGTTTGAATTCGGTATGAATCAGGCCTGAAAAGCCTTCGTTGGCTGTCTTCGCCCCGTTGTAGTGTGACCTGCTTGTCCCACATGTGTTCACTCGAAAGAAGCAAATCACGCTTCACAACTGGCATATAGGGCATATTGGTCACTGCGAGCTGCATAGACAGCTCCAGCAATACATGGCCCGATGCTTGGAAATCAAGGATTGACTGCGAGATGCAGACGAGCACAGCATTAATACCTGCTTGAACAGGAAGCATGAAGCGCAGACCAGGACGGATTGTCGTAAATGCAAAACACGATGCAAGCTGCCAACATGGGGAGTGCTGCTACCCCGCACATGCAAAGTCGCTCAATATATTGCGACCAGCATGCGCACCGTCGCCTGCCAGCCAAATATTTGATGTGGCCGTCGTTGAAGACGTCTCGCTCATTCAAGACAAGGTTCGTCCTGGCGGCGGGAGTGCTGACGCCACAAAGCCACCCGCCTGGCCTCTTCCTATAAGCAGAGCCGGTGGCGCGCGGAGAATTGCACAGCAAACGCCACGCAGACCAGCCCTCCAGCTCGCACTCGACCCAGCGCTCAGCATGCAGCAGCACTTGTCTCTCGCTTTCACGCTGAGGCAGCTCCTGGCTGGCTGAGCAGATGACGTCATCGGCAGCCAAGCCGCCTCCGCTCGACTTCCCCACACGCCATCCCGGAACGGCCGTCGATCAGCATCTGGTCGGAGTATTCACGTCCGTCTGTGCGCCGGAAACCCGACGGCAGGTACCCCGCAATCACCGGGCAAAAAGCGAGGCAACGAAGCTGGTATACATCCGGGAAAGAAGCAAGCTCCCATGCCACTGCAGCTCGCCCTGACATCGATTCCTCTTTAGCCGGCCACCCCGCTTTGTACCTGTCGGCGTACCAACCTTTAACCACCATGCGGAAAACATTTAAAGAGCCGATGTACCTGCGCACGGAGAGTCGGAAGTCAATTGCGGAAGCACGCACCTCTGGCTGCGGTTGACTATGAGAATGAGGCTCCCTCTCGCGTTCCTGTTACTCAATGGCTTGGGCGCGTACGCGCAGACGCCAGTATGGCCAACAAGCAGCTCCACCAGCTCGAATCCAGCCATGACAACCTCTTTCGACATGACTGTCGATGGTCAGTCCCTTTCCGGCGTCCTGCCGAAGCAGCTGTCACCAGTGGCTGACATCTCGCAGATCTGTGGGACATCTGGATCGGCTCCGTGGCCGTTGCTTCCGTCAACACCACCGTCTCTCCCACCCCCGTCCCCAGCTCCGAGCTGATCCCGCCCCCGCCGCTGCACTATCCGTCGTGGATGTCTGGCCCGCAGAGCCCGTTCGTCACCAAAAACGAGTCGTGGAGCTTCCCGAAAGACTTCTGGTGGGGCGTTGCCAGCGCCTCGTACCAGGTCGAAGGCGCCGTCAAGGACGAAGGCCGCTCGCCGTCTGTTTGGGATGCTCTGCTGCACAATGTCGTGGGCAACAGCCTGCAGAACGACACTGGCGATGTCGCCAACAACCACTATTACCTCTACAAGCAAGGTAAGTGGATGCACGCCGCCGCAGCTTGTTGACGCCGGGTACTGACACGGCGTTGTGCAGATATTGCAAGGCTCGCAGCGATGGGTGTTCCCTACTACAGCTTCTCCATTTCTTGGTCACGGATCCTGCCCTTCGGCCGCGGACCGATCAACGAGGCCGGCCTGGCCCATTATGAGGATGTGATCAACACGTGTTTGCAATACGGCGTGAAGCCTGCAGTGACGCTGCGAGTTGCGTTCCTCGGAATATCTTTGAGCATTTGCTGATGCTTCGTAGCTTCCACTGGGATCTGCCTCTTTACCTCTATAACCTTTACGGTGTGTACTGTCCTCCAACAGCTTCTTCCACGCAGTGGCTCACTGTCTTCAGGCGGCTGGACCAACGAGCAGATTGTCGATGACTTCGTCAACTATGCCAAAATCATCTTCGAAAGATACGGCAACAAGGTCCCCATGTGGTTTACTGTAAATGAGCCCATCAGCTTTTGGTACGCGCTCTCCTCACTCAGCAACAATCTCAATCCCTGACGCTCCTCAAGCACTCTTCAAATGCCGGACAACTACTTCCGCAAGGTCCCCATCCCACAAAAACAACAGCCCTACTTCTGCGGCCAGCACGTCCTCCTCGCCCACAGCAAAGTCTACCACCTAGCCAAGTCCATGAACCTCACCGGCCCCATCACCCTCAAAAACAACGGCTACTACAAAACCCCGCGCACCAACTCCACCGCCGACGCCATCGCCACCCAACGCGCCTGGGACTTCAACGAGGGCTGGTTCGCCTCCCCCATCTTCCTCGACGGCGAATACCCCTCCTACCTGCACGACTACGTCTCCACCTTCCTCCGGCCGCTAACCGCCTCCGAAAAAGCCGCGATCCGCGGCTCCGCCGACTTCTTCGCGCACGACGCTTACGCGGCCAAGTACTACATGGAGCCGGACTCCGGCTTCTCCGCCTGCCTCTCCAACTACTCGCACCCGCTGTTCCCCACATGCGCCAACAGCTCTTTCACGCTCGCCGACGGCGACGGCGGCTGGCTGATCGGCCCCGCGGCCGACCCGTACACGGCCTGGCTGCACAAGGCGACGGACTGGATCCCGGCCTTCATGCGCCACATCGACGCCACCTGGCGGCCCGCCGGCGGCATCGCCGTCTCCGAGTTCGGCTTCACCGAGCCGTTCGAGGCCCAGAAGAAGCTGCTCGGCGACATCCGCAGCGACCTGGCCCGCGTCGCGTACTACAAGGAGTACTTGGCCGCGCTGCTGATGGCGATGAGCGAGGGCGTGAAGATCGTCGGCGTGCTGGCCTGGACGATCACGGATAATTTGGAGTGGACGGCCGGGTTCGGCGTTAAGTTTGGGCTGCAGTATGTGAATTTGACGACGCAGGAGAGGCATTACAAAGCGAGTTTCTTTGAGCTGAAGAATATGATTGAGTTGTATCAGGAGAAGTAGGCGGGGGAGGGAAGGGGGTGTGGTGGTTCTTTCGCGGTGGGTTGATGACGCTTGATTAGAAGCAGAGGCAATGGGACCTGCCACTTTGCGCAGAGCGGAAGCAAAGACAAGAATTGCCATTTCTACTCCCGTCTTCTACCGCGAGCTCATTTCCACAACGTGAGAGCATCAATACCGTCGTATTGTACAACGCGAGGGAACGACTCCAGAATAGATAAAGACGCCAAATCGCTCAGCGATCAGCTGCACCGCTCGCTGTTCGTCATCTCCCAACCTCGTTCGACCTTTCAATATATCACAATTTGAATCGAAAAGTCTTGGACGCGGCAGGGGGAAAACTTTACCACCCTCCCCTACCAACAGGCTCAACAGTTCCACCAGCATCCCCCCTGCCACACCTCGAACCACCTTCCAAATCATTCTCTACACAACCACCCCAACCTCGGTCCAGGACACTCGCTCACCCGCGCGCTCCAACCCAGCACCTCCCCACCTCACATGAACCCACCACCGCCCCTCCTGGGCCCAGGCCACCTCCGCCTCCACGCCGGGCCAAACACATACACGACCGGGATCAGCAGAGCAAACGCGCCGATGATAGGCGCATAGATGAGCCCAAAGCTCTCGAGGTACCCCAGCTCGGCGACCCACTCGCTGACCTTGAACGACAGCGCGAACGCGATCAGGCACCTGAAGCTGGCGATGTTGACGAGGGCGGGGCCGGCCAGCTGCGGGTACGACTCGAGCACGTAGACGGCGCCGACGGTGTTGGCGCCCAGGAACCCGAACGCCATCAGCCCCAGCCCCAGCACGAACACCGGCCACGGGTACACGTCCGGGTGCTTGCCGCCCAGCCCGAACAGCACCGCCCCCACGATCGCGAGCAGCGTCGGGAGGATGAGGTTGAGGACCTGGTTTTCGGGCACGCGCGCGCCGCGCTTGCGCGCCGCCCAGTTGGCGGTGAGGTCGGCGAGAGGCCCGGTGAGGATGTAGACGGCGATGGAGGCGATGAGGATGGCGAAGAGGGAGAAGCCGAGGTGCTCGAAGGGCCAGGAGTAGGGCTGGGTGAGCAGCGCCGGCGCGGCGGTGTAGCCGGCTGCGAAGGCGGTGGCGATCATGGCGCTGTTGAGCATCGTGATGAAGAAGATGTGAGGGTAGAAGAAGGTGCGGAGCGTGTCGAGGAACGCCGTCCAGCCCGCCCGCCACTCGCTGTCGCCGTGGAACAGCGCCAGGTCGTATCGCAGCGAGCGCGGCGCGTAGCGTGTGTTGTCGACGGGGACGCGCAGGACGTCGGGGTTGGCTTCCTTGATTTCGGGTGGGATTTCGCCTCCTGTGGGGTGGGTATTAGCAAGTATTAATGTGATAACTTGAGGGGGACACGAACGCAGCTGTGCCTCAGTGCGGTGCCAACGAGTCTCAGGGACGAAGAAGAAGACTCCGAACAGGAAGATGCTGGCAGCGATGGCGGTGATGTAGTAGACCCAGCGCCAACTCAAGTCAATAATGATGTATGGCGCACCGATGCCGAGAGTCATGATGATGATGCCCTGGATGGCGTATTAGTGATGGTCGATGAGAGTACGAAAAATACTGACCTGAGCAGCAAAGACACCACTGATAGCCGTGTTCCTCTGGTGATAGAAGACCATATCCTGGACCACAAATGGCAGCAAGCTTTCCACGGTACCAGCTCCGAGCGCCTGAAGGCATCTGGCTCCCAAGTGACTTCCGAGGCTTTGACTGAAGCCAGCCCAGATGCATCCGGCAATCGCCAACACACCACAGCTGAGCACGACAGAGCGTCTACCAACCGAGATGGCGAGAGGGACGAGGAACAAATTGGCAACACCCATCATCAAAACCGGAAGACTGCCGAGAAGGTAGACGTGCCAGACAGGTGGCGCCCCAGGTAGTTCGGCCAAGTACGAGAGAGGGTCGCTGCCCTTTGGCAGACCGCCGTTCTCGCTGAGAACCTTCAGGATCTTGGGATCCATACCGGCATACTCGAGGACGAAAACCGGAAGCATGGCACCAAGAATGAGTTCCGCAGCTGCAGCCATGGCGCCGAAGAAGCACAGCGAGCTGATGGCGAGGACCTTTCTCCACTGAGGTAGGTTGAGCGGGTCCTTGGGGTCAGCAGAAGGGGCAGGAATCAGGACCATGTGGCCCTCCTTGTAGAGGAGTGCGCGATCATTGGCGGTGATGCCGGTCTCGAGTCGCTCGAGAGTGACGGCAGAGGGAGATGAGCTGCCGCTGAGATGCGGCTCCTTCTCATCCGACAGACGCGGCGGCATCCTCGCGAAGTTGTGGGCGTGGTTGTGGGCCATCTTGAGCGTGTGTTGGGGAGGCAGGTCCAGGAACTTCTCGACGATGTAGTTGAGGAAGCAGACGTAACACATATAACGCCTATGCCACTCAAAGCAAAGGATGAGAAAAACGTAATAGGGTCGTGATTGTCGGCCGACTTGTCCAGCAGGTTGTCCGACAAAGTCTTCTTGGCACCAAAAGAGAATGAGGTTGTCCTGAGGAAGGCAGGAGGAATGGTACATGCAGCAAGCGGCAATATCTACTGCTGGTGGTCGGCAGCCGTGTGGCAGGGCAGCAGCCACCTCCGCACGATCAGATGAAAGCGGAACCCCAGAAAAGGGAGAGTGCTTAATCTAGCCTCGGAGCGTCGATCATTGGGTTAAGCTCCGCGATACCGCAACGGGAAGCACCAAGCTCCATGAGATGCCGAGCTTACCTCCAAGAATAACAACCTTCGTATCGTGTATTTGGCATGCGCGTACTCTTCCCTACACCGCAATCGCCGCCGTCCGTGGCGCACCGAGATCGCCGCGCGCGTGGACGCTGCCGGCGCAGGAACGCTGCTGTATGCAGGCAGTGGTGCGCTCCGCACACATGTGTCGTGACGATGGGGTTTCCCCAGAGGCCCGAGCGGCGTGGAAACATTAGGTCGCCCTGCCTCTTCATTTCGTCGACAAGGTTTTCTCACGATCTCTGGAACCACACCAGCTGTTTTGGAGCAGAGCCTGGTGTGTTTCGAAGGGCCGATTTGGCTGGGCGTTGGAGCTAGAAAAGCTTCCGGCGGGCGATAGGACCTGCGTCGCCGCCATGGGGGCCACCTGTTGCAGAGATCAGACAGGCAAAGGGGCGTGGGCAGGGAAGAACGATGGGCGATCCCTGTCGAGCTTAAATGTGAATGCGGAGGTGGAAGTGTGGAGGCTGATCAGTCGAACCGAGCCGAGGCAGATCCTCCGCCATCATGTGCCCGGGCGTCACCACCACTATCGCCAGAGCTTATCACACAGCACTCGAGCAACATGTCAGTTCAGCACTGTCAGCCCGCAAACAGGGTTCAGAAGATGATGCAAGCAATCTCTTGATTGCGTAGGCGTCGATTTGCCGCGGGCTGTGAGATCTGTCGCGGCGTCTATTTCATCTGATGTCTAGAGAGGAGCTCACCATTCGCATGACAGTGCCTCCTCACCATACCGAGGACCTTTGACGCCGAGCCTGAACGCCATCTGGTACCAACCAACGTTGATCGATCGAAACGGACTGTTTCGCGTGCGCGTGGCGCAGCGGTGTCAGAGCTGTCAGAAGGCCACACATCGGCTGAAGGCCATCTACGGCGCTTCGTCCTCATACTCCGACACAGCCGATGGTCGATCTTCGCACAGCCCTTCCAGAGGCCATCGTGCTCCGATAAGAATAAGAATAACCTCCAACGCTGGCACCTGGGTATTCCCTGCTCTTTGCATCATCGTACACAACCTCACGTCCTGGCCACCCACTCAGGAATCACTCTCTTGGCGAACTTCATGAACTTGAAGAAGCCGACGTTGTACTCGACGTTTCCGTAAGGGTCCGTGACGCGCTCTGGGAAAGCGATACCAGCGCCATAAAGTCCCGGCACAAACTCTTTTTCGTCGCTGGCTTGGCCCGATGCCGCTGATGCCGTGCTCGTCGCCGCACTACCGACAGGAACGCTCTTCACGAAACGGCCGGTCAAGTTGTCGTAGATGACGTTCAGCGGCTCTGAAGGGGCGCCATTACCCTCCGTCACCTGCAGGTCCGGAATGGCATCGCGCTTGTAGCCCACAGCCTGGACGATGTGCGTGCAGCCGGGCAGCTCGACCTTGTAGACGGCATCCTCGTCCCCGCGGTTCGTCCACACCTTCTTGACGTACTTGCTGACCGGGCTCTGGTCGAACTTCTCGTCCTCCAGGTTCTCCCGTGCCCACTCGGCAGCCTGACCCTTCAAGCCCGTGTTGTCCCGCAAGATCCACCCATCCATGTACTCGGCATACCGCAGCTTGTTGCGGGTGAACCACTTGATGCGGAGGTTGGAGTGCGAGGTGCTGGCGAGGTTGTACAGGTTCATGAGCACCAGGATGGCCGAGTGCGATGCGCCAATGACGGCAACGGTGGCGGGCTCCTGCGGATCGAACGTCCTGGCCAGGATCGAGGGCGCCAGAGCAGTGTCGAGGTGCAGGTTGCGCAGGCGCAGGTCCTTCAGCTTGTCAACGATGGGCAGCGGCTGCGAGATGGGGCTGGAGCCGGTGCACAGGATGACGTGGGGGGTGACGACGGGAGCGCCGTCGTCGAGGGATACGGTCCAGTGCTTGGTTTGCTGCTCGGGCTGCTGTCAGCGATGCTACGCGCGCGGCTGTGGGCAGGGCAGGCGGGACGGGGGTCGCGCACCTTGTCGAAGGTCGCCTGGGTGACTTTGCCCATCTGCTGGTGCACATCGTCGTGCTTGGCGAGCCCGTCGGTGAGCATCAGACACATGTCGGCGGCCTTGCTGAGCTCGCAGCCCTTGGCCTGCTCCAGCTCGCGCAGGGCGGTGACGGCATTGGGCTGCGGCGTCTTCTCAACGATCCGGCGGAAGGCGGGCACGGCTTCGGCGAACTCGATGAAGAGGCGGACGGCGGTGTTGCTGGGCGCTGTCAGCGGGGAGCGCGCTTGGCGCCGGCGAGGGACTGACCTGGGGACCTCTCTGTAGCGCGAGTTCACGCGGCCGGCACGGAAGTGCGGGTCGACCCAGAGCAGGCGCTGGGCGGGCAGCTGGGCCTGCTGGTCGAGCAGGTTGCCGACGACTGTGATGCCCGCAGGCCCGCCGCCAACGACGACGGCGGCGTAATTTCTTTGGCTGGAAGAAGTCGAGTAGTACATGATGCTATATCGGCGAGCGATGGCGAAATGCACCCTCCCGGGCGCGCGCCTCGGCGCCTTATGAAGGAGCAGGTCGGCGACCCCCATTGCTCTGCTATGCACACGCGCCAGGGGATGTTATCTTGGGCGGGCGACTGTGCAGAAGGCGCGCGGACGGAGCTGCAGGCGCGACGCGCGTGTGGGTGAAAGTTGTGATTCACTCCGGAGCTTGCGTGCTACGCCGGAGCGCCGCGCTGCCCTGCGCTTTGCCCCGATGCGGCGCCGTCCCTGGCCTGCAACGCCATCGCATTCGCTGCTCCGCGCCGTCGCCCTGCACGATAAGAGCACCCGCTGCACCTCCGACCTCTGTCTCCCGACGCCCGCGAGCGGCGGGACGCCCTGCCTGCCCGTGCCGGCGAACCACAGAGTCAGTCCGAAACGCCGCGCCTACGCACTCTTGCCCGAACCGTCGATCACCTCATCGCGACCACGCCCAGCATCAACCAAAACGCCTGCCCATGGGACCAACCTCCGTTGCGCACGCCGTTCTGACATTGGCTCGAGTTCCAATAGCTCCATTCTCGTCTGATGTCTCTGCATAATCTCGCCGCCAGGACACCCACTTGCCCGCGCGGGCTTCACCCTAACCTGAACAAAGCATCTCCAGACTTCCCTCTACCCACCACCTACGTATCTCTTTTCTCCGATCCTTCCTCTCTGGTCCAATTATATCTCCCATCCTTGTACAGAGGCCACCACTCCTCCCTCCCGGATCGGCGACCTCGGGGACCAGGCCCTCTCGGCGACCTGCGAGCCAACCACCACCCATACACTACGATAATCGCCTCCGCGCCCAGGCCTCCCGGTGGAGACGTGCGTACCTCGAAGTCGTGGATCCTACGTCTCAGCTGACGTCGACTCCAAAGCCACCATCCCTTTAGGCCGTCGGTACCCGCTCCATATCCCCTCAAATACCCCTCAATCAGGCGAGTGTCAGGATCACCTTCCAGTCTGACTCTCGATCTCAGGAGAACTCAAAGCACGTGGACCTCTGCGTCTCGATCCGTTGGACATGGCGTTGTCTTGTCTTTGCGGGGTTCTGATGTAAGTGTACCTTAGTGTCCTCTGGGGAACTTTCACCGCATCCCGCGGGCTGGCCGCCGGTCAGTGAGGGGGCGCCAATTATTACGCCAGTCTCCGCTCTTTTGGAAGCTTTTCGGACTTCTCCAACGACATAACGAAGCGAGTCCCCGGACTTGAGCTTAATCTGGATAGACCGTCACAAACCGCACCTCCAACTCTGATATTCTGTTCTACCGTCGAAATCACCAACATCAGAAGTTCGCCATGAGAGTTTCCCAGCTTATTCCGCAGCAAATGAAGTGGCAAGCTCGAATCTACGCGCCAGTCAGCCCTACGCGTCCCCCCAAACCCAACGCCGGACCTCACCACCCAACCGAACCACAATCCTCCGCCACCCGAAACCCATCACGCGGACTCACAACCGCCCATACCCCTCGATGAACCCATGCACATCCGCATACGAATCCGTCCCCACGCACCGCATGTACGCGCCACCCCCGCCCTCCGCCCGCCCACCCGCCTGCGCCACGCGCACGACCGTCCGCACCAGCCAGCACGACTCGGCGGCGTGGCGCAGGAAGGCGTGGCGCACAGAGCGGTCAGCAGGGTTCTTCTCGGCGTCGACGTCGGCGCGGCGCCACAGCTGCTCCCAGCGGTCGGCGGCGCGCAGCACGGCGGCGAAGGCACCACTCGTCGCCCCCAGCCCCGTCGCGCGCGCCGTGTGCGCCACCGCCTGCAGCGCCTGCAGCGCGAGGTACAGGTGCGGCGCCGACGGCGGGCTGGACGGGCACGTCGGCCACGGCGTCTCGCTCAGCAGCCCGCTCACCCAGTGCGAGAGCGACAGCGGGGCTGGCGGCGCGGCGAGCTGGGCCGCCGAGAGCCGGGCGTGGTCGCTGGGCGTGCTGGCTTCGAAGAGGGCGGAGGGCGAGGGGAGCGCGCCGGTCATTTCGGTGAGGGACACGGCGGGTGGGTGGGCGAGGAAGAGGGTGAGGTGGGCGTCGAAGAGGAAGGTGTAGGTTGCTAGGCTGCGTGGGGGTGTTAGCAGGTGGGTTGCTTTCTGTTTTCCTCCCTTCCCTTTTTTTTTTCTTCCCCATTGCTCTTTGGGAGGCGTGAGGGGAAGAGGAGGACGAGTACGTACCGGATGTGGATTTCGTCGGCGATGAATTCATGCCAGGAGGGGGAGGGCCGATGCCGCCTAGAAGGTAGGTCGAGCGAGCGGACCACGGCGACCAGCTGCGGATGCCGCTCCACCCGGATGCGGCGCCGCGTTTGGATGTCGTTCATGCCGCTCTGCAGGATTGCGATTATCAGCGCGGCCTGGACGGTCTGGATGTCTTCAGGGTGCGCTTCCGCGGCCCGGGTTTGGAAGTGTCGCGGGTGCCGGGTGAAGAGCTCTTGGTTGTAGATGAACTCCTCGGCGATGCTGATGAAGCGGCGCGCGGAGAAGGTGTCGTCTCGCGGCGCGCAGAACATGGAGCCGATCATGACCATGGCCAGCAGGAGCGCCGTCGAAGCGGTTTCGACGCTGAAGGTTGGACGGTGGACCACGGGGATCTCGTGGTGGCAGCGGTGGAGGAACGCGGAGAGGTACTGCCTGGTGTTGTCGGATGTGAACACGGACTTCGCGAGCTCCATGTCGAAGGCTGGGCGGCCGCTCGCCACGTTGCGGAACAGGTCGTCGTGCGTCGCCCACAGCACGCGCAGCATCTCGTCGATGCGGACGTCCAGGATCGAAAAGACGAGCGGAGCCTCCCCGCCGAGCCCTCCTACATCCCAGCCCAGCTGGTCATCTGCGGCGTAGACGCCGAGGCCGTGGTCGTAGTCAGCGATCAGGCTGTTGGCGTCCCATATAAATGTGTTGAACCCGAGTAGGTTGTCGTCTGCATTCCCGTTCAGGGTATGTTGATATGTCGTAGCATCTTCATTGGTAGTCAGATCGCTCGTAGGATCCAGGACGAAAGCATCCACAGTCGACTCCTTAGACGGGTCTGTAAAGCTCAACAAAAATGGCGCCTTGTTGGAGG
This sequence comes from Neofusicoccum ribis, assembly GCA_021436925.1. Taxonomy (NCBI): domain Eukaryota; kingdom Fungi; phylum Ascomycota; class Dothideomycetes; order Botryosphaeriales; family Botryosphaeriaceae; genus Neofusicoccum; species Neofusicoccum ribis. Next base: position 12,748 of record JAJVDC010000249.1, read on the forward strand.
CTACCGCATGGCCACCAGGTAGCGCAGCTCCGCCGCTCAAACGCTCGTAGGTGCATAGTTTACCTTGAGCCCGGCATCGAGAGCACGGCGTCTGTGCGTCGCAGGAGGTTTTGTGGTTCGAGCACCGGTCACAGGCCCGGGCTTTTCTGCCGCGTTTGGCTTGTGGAGGCGGCGGGGCGTTGGCTTTGCCGGCACATCTTTTGGAGTGGCGGCGGGCCACTTCGCTGTGTTTGGATTTGTTAAGCCAGGGACGGCGCTTGGAGTGTGGGGGGTGTATGTACGGACACTTTTGCAAAGTGACGGTTGCAGAAGAAACACCGAGACGTTTTCTCGTCAGAGTCTGGACACAACAGTATTAGTCGATCGGAATGCATGGCCAAAATGGGCGGCTTACGGGTCACTTCATGGCGGCATAAGTGGCTGCTCCGGTTGTAGGTTTTGTTACAAATAGAACATTGATACGGCCGCGTTGTCACATCAGTGGTCGATGAGGATGACATATTTATTTTTCTCCGTCCCGCAGGCCCTTATGTAAGAACGGTTTGGCAAAGTAACCGGAGGATGGCACAAAGAATTGAGGACTTTTCAGAGGTGGCTCTGCAGCGAGGAGTAGGTTATTGCCAGCAGTGACTTAGTTAGGCTTAGTTCCCGGTAGGTTTTCGCCGGCCGGTAGGGTTTACCCGATCGGAGCAGCCATCCTGATTCGCTGGTTCAGCCGAACGAGATGCAAATCAGAAAGACGACTGTCCTCACCATAATCACCATTGACGCTGTGTGGAACGGGGAGCGGAAGCACGATATCATCACATCTAGCAGCCATGGTAGACTGGGTGTCGATTTGTACCAGATTTCCGTGAGACAAAATGGGTATGAAATGGTGCCGTCAAAGCTACTTAGGGATACAAGCATCACCATGAATGGGAAGATTGAAGAATTCTTGAGTTCCAGCTGATCACTGCTTGCTTCAGGTATCAAGACTGTCTGTCTCCACGATTTCGGAGCCTTTTCTGTTCCAAGCCTTAGATCGTTCGGGTTGTATCTTACGTCTTGTTGTTTTTTTTTTCGGGCTAGTGAGGGGCTTTACAGTAATATTGGTAACAGGAGTTCCCAAGCATGAGCCAAACCCAAGCTAAATATAGGCAGTACCATATCACAGAATGTCTGCAAGAATTCGGAAATCGGGAATTTCTTTGACATGAAGTCCGAGCTCCGGCTTGGCGGTTAGCACATTCTCTATAAGATCCTCTGAAGCTACGAAATGACGGTAAGCATATTAGCTATTTCTTTTTTACCCACGAAGCTTCACATCCGACAATGTTTGTTAAAAGGGTGGTTTCCGCAGCCCAATACCAGATTCGGTATGTCAAAACCAAAGTATGATCTATAGCTCCGAGGCTGACTCTACAATGGAAATAAGGGCCTATGCCTCCTGGAATACCCCCGTCATTACGGCCAACAACAAAGTCAAAGAAGTTTCCAAGACGCTCAATATCCCAATCAAGGACGTCTGGGCCTTCGTCTCGCAACCTGGAGCCGAAACACACTGCTACCCTGATATCGAATGGGTGAAACTGGACGGCCATGGTCTAGGCTCGACGCGCACAATGAAGTTCAAGAACTCAGAACATTCGAGCTTTGAGCGTCTGGAGCTCTTTGACAGAGAAAATCATGCCATAGCCTGGCGGATTCTGGAGCCAGCGCTTGGGGCGAAGATCTGTCATGGACATATCAGACTCTCGCCAGTTGGCGAGAGAACGACAAATGTCATCTACACTGGGACTGCCGATGACTGGACAGATACATCCAGCAAAGAGTGGCTGGAAGAGTTTCTGCAACATCTGTATCAGGAGACGATCAATAACGTGGAGTGTAGAATTCAATGGCTGAATGCAGGCCTTCACAGAGTTGAGCGTTTGGAGAACAGCGGGATTGCTTCAAGATATTCTCGTAGTATCTGTTTGTTATGACTTGCTGGCTGTAGCCTGGGCGCGTTAGAGACGTTCGTTGAAAAAGAGGCGTCGGGTGATTGCGGCGTGCGGGGGTTCTGATTGGTCAGACTTCTTTCGACCAGATGCTCTTAAATTCTCATCTCGTTCAATGCTTAATCATTCTGGCCGTCTGAGCAATCAACTGCATGCAATAGCATGTGGTATATAAGCACTACATATACCTGATGTATTTGTGTAACTCGTGCATTGTTCTCTCTAACCTCAAATATCTTTACTACACCGCTTCTACCAACTCAAGATTTTTATCGACTCCAAATAATCACTACTCTCAACGCTGAAATGTATGAAAGCTACTTTCTTAAGCTTTCGCGTTCTCATGCAATTTGGCCGTCTTCGCCTTGTGCGTGAGGAAGAGCGCAATCGCAAGCAACACCGAGCCAGCCAACATTGTCACTCCCGAGAATATCATCAACTTCATCAAATCCTGGCCCTTCGAGATAGCTCCCTGGATTGGCAAACCCGTCAACGATGCAATGGCAGCGACGGCGAAGTACGTCCCAAGCATAGCGCCGAGATCGTGCGTATGACCGCCCGCGACCTCAACCAGGCACGGGGTAATCAGCGAGACGAAGGCTCCGGAGAAGAATCCGAAGAAAAGGGCGAAGAAAATGAGACCACCGAGAGAGTGGTGGTAGTCGATGGGAAGCCAGATGATAAGAACGGCGAGACCGGACATGAAGGCACAGATGGTGATGACGCGAAGGTGACCGACACGGTCGGAATAAAGGGGTGGAAGGATGCGACCGAAGATCGATGCAGCGCTAGAGGAGTGGTCAGTGGCTGATCTCACAGTGGGGGCGAGAATTGACTAACTTGAGTATGGAGACGGTGTATGGAGCCACATCGTATGTGCTCTTGGCTTGTTCCGCAAACAACGGGAGGTAGTTGAATGGTCCAAAGAGGCCCCAAAAGAACAGGAATGAGCCTCCAACGAAAAGGAGATAGGGCGTCTTCTTGAAAGCGGCGAGACTAAGGAGGGTTCTTCGCCCTGCCCAACCTTTTGGCTGCATTGGAGGGACGACTAAGATGTTGGCGATGAGCAGAAGTACGCCCACCATCAGCGCAGTCCATCGAATGGTTGGTCTGAAGCCGATGTTGTCGAAGAGCTTGGCGAGAAAGATCGGAAAAATCACACCACCTATGCGACAGAGATGTTAGCTCTTCACTTTAGGATGAAACAATGGAATCAAACCCACCGACAGAGGAGCCGCTGGCCACAATTCCCACGGCGAATGCTCTCTTCCTCTTGAAGTACTGGCTTGCAGCTACCAGGCCCGGAACAAAGACACCAGCCGCTCCAAGGCCGAAGCACAAACTTTGCGCCAAGAAGATTTGCCAGTACTGTGTCGCAAAGCTCAGTGATACTAGACCTGCCACTGCGAGAAGAGATGTCGGCATCAAGATTGCGCGAGGTCCAAACATGTCAACGATCATGCCGACGGGCTGTGAGAGGAAGAACATGAGGAACAGTTGCATGGTCAGAATCCATGAGATTGAGGACGAAGAGTCGGATTTGAGGATTTCGGTTTCATAGGTCAACTGAAATGTCCCGAGACTGAGAAAGGTCAATCGCCGAGTGTAGTACGTGTTCTGGATCCAAAAGACTTACGCATTGATGAAGCCGAATGAGCAGAACTGGCAGAGCCAGCCGGCAGCGACGGTCTGCCAGGCATTTCGGCCACCATCTGGAGGTGTAAAGGCTGCTTTCGCTGCCACCTCTGTATGTTGATGTTGCTGCGCTTGCGGCAAGTTCGATGCTAGTCTGTCGCTTGACATGGCTGATGTCTGCGGAGGTAATTAATCTTAGTGGTATGAGGATCCAAGATGTGACAAGTTGAGGAAATAATTCCCCTCGAGCTGCTAATAAAGAGCTCTTGAGAATCACGGTGACTTTTTGGTGTGAGCGAGGCTCAAGATCTCGGTGTGAGCAGAGGCGCAGGGCCGAGCGCGAACGCGAACACCGAGTTTTATGCAAGGTCAGATTGCATAATTGTTGCATTTAGGCACCAACCGTCTTGCAACGTTTGAGATCAACTGTTCCCGCTTACTATGATTCATCCTGGGTCCAACGTTCCACCAGATTCTGATGGTTTGTCTCTCCAATTCCCGAGATGGGTGGTGGAATGCGGTAAGCCCCACGCCCGCCCATTTCTACGTGTAGCCTTGCACGTCAATAGTTGCCTGAATGCTATTCCAAGCCACACCTAAGTGAGACCTCCTTCTACTCAGCCTCACCACGCCAATTATGCAAGCGTAACAAATTCTTCTTCGACGTCATCCGCATGCAGTCGGCCCCGCGGGAGGATCGCTAGTGCTGTAGGCCTTCTGAAAGCAACCGCACACGCGTCAGACGTCTTTCAAATTAGGAAATATTCTACGCAAATAGCTTGCTCAAGGCCGGGGCCAAGTTCACATTTCTGCTCCTTTCAGCCCAAGGATCGCCCTAACTAGAGATCATACGTTGTAAAGGATCGGCCCGCAGGAAGGATTCGAGTAAGCTGATGCTTACGTGGAGCCCGATGATCTTTTCCGTGGCTGACTTGGCGAAGGCTTGCAAAGCTTGTCTATACCCCATACTAGCGCCAAAAATCGTACCTATGGCATGGTCGGGTCTGTAGTCTATGTTTTATTTTGCTGCTTCGTATGATCGCCTCCTTTCATAATGCGGAATCCGGGGCTTCGGCAGTGCCGATCTGAAGCATTCCGACGCTGGGATTTTAGTCGTCGCTCTATTCACTTCATAATTATGCAATGCACAATATTCTGCCATCGTACAATAGTGGAATTAAAGAGCGGAATATTTTCAAGTCCTCAGCTGCGCGTGCCGTCACCCAATAATGTTTCAACCGAAACCAACTTAAACCCTGGCAAACGCCACCCGCTGATCCGGCGTAACCGTGAACCGATCTTTCCTCGTCTCCACCATCTCCAGCTCCTCCTCCCTCGTCAACCCCACAGTTTGCAACTTCCACTCCTTCAACACAGCCACCAAAAACGTCTTCATGATGACGGCAGAGAAGTTCTTACCGATGCACTTCCTGCTTCCGAGGCCGAATCGGAGGAAGCTCCAACGGTACTCCTGAGAAGTGACAGATTGGAAGCGCCGCGGCCAGAAAGTGGTCCCAGAGACATTCTCCGTGTTCCAAACGGGCGACTGCGTGTTCAAGCGCCACCAGTCCATGATGCAGGGCGTGCCGGCTGGGACGAGGTAGCCGCCGACCGTCATGTCCGAGGTGGCGTGTTCAGGAAGCGAGAACCCTGCTCCAACTAGTCAGGTATACTCGATTTAAAATAGAAAGAGGCAGCGCTGGCTAGATCGGCCGAGCGGAAGGCGGTCTTACATGCCGCAGGACACAGCCTGATGGATTCCATACACGTGTATTCAAGCAACGTATCGGTCTTCTGGATATACGCCTCGGAATCGGCGGTGTGCTCAAGGATTTCGGCTCGAAGATCAGTCTGTGCAGCAACACTGCGGGCAAGGTTGATGAGCAGGAAGGCCAACACGGAAGAGGTAACGTCGATGTTTGCGAAGAGGATTTCATCAATCGTGTGAAGGAACTGTCGGATCGCATTAGGTCATGGATTCTTCGGGTAGAAGGAAGTTGGATTCAGTTGGTAAGTGCGCATACTTCTCGCTCTGTGATCGATCCGTTGAGGACTGATGGATACATCTTTGCGACCGGGCACGATAGACTCTCCTGTAGGGCAATCGTAAGCACATGTCGGCTCTCCATCATCTCGAAAACTCACCCTCTCAGCCGACTGAACCATCTTGAGATTGAAAGCTCGCCATTTCCTCTCAAACTCATTCATTTGGCGCTTTGCCTGGCTAGGCAGCAAGGTGAACAGTCTTGACCGTTCCGATGAACCAAAGAATACCTTGAACATGAGCTTCTCATGGAGGGCGTTCAGTGCGAGAAGCTCTTCGAATGCAGAATCCGACAATGCGTCTTTGTAAAGAGCCAAAGCAACCAGCTTGAAGGGCAAAATCTTGCACGCAGTCGACGCGTCCACTACGAATCCGGAATCAGACGGACCATCTGCAGTTTTTCCCCACGTCGATGGAAGTGCTTCCATCCAGGCAGCTACTTCTCGTGAGAACCTGGGGCGGAAGTCCATGGCCATTTGGTGAGCAAGGTGCGGGTCAAAGACCCTTCGCATGGTCTTCCATTTATCACCATTGAGGACGCCTACACTGTAACCGAGGACTCGGTCAAAGTAAGGTCCCATACCCATATGTGATGGCTTTTCGTGGCCTTCGAAGGTCAGTGGATTATCGCTGGCAATGCTGAGAAGATGCAAACCTTTCGTGGCGCGCCCGTAGAAGTCCTTCGCATGCTCAGGGCGGCTAAGGACCACCTCCGGCTTACCATCATTCCATGTGATGTAAGGCTCATCGCCAGCTATGGTGGCACCTTTCTCGGAAACTTCATGTCTGTCATGCTTCAGCGAGGCAGAAACAGCAATAACCTTCGGTGGTCCTTACCCGTGGCTGAATCGCAGGAAACGCGAGTTGAAATTGAGTTCTTTCATCTGCTTTCCTTCGTCGTTGCTGAAATATCCAATCCGCTGCGCCAAAAATTTGGCGGCTTGGTATCGCAGAGAGTCCTATCAAGCCTTAACAGCGGTTCCATAGTCAAGGTAGAATAAAATTCTGGATTTACAAATTGATCGTAGATGTAGAGGCCGCAAAGTACAAGGCCTACAGCCAAACAGGCGCCATAGGCGGACTTTGGAATCAGGCCAACAAGGTTGATTTGGTCGGTAGTAGAAGTCATTTTTTGAAGAAGGTCAAAGATGAGGCTGAGGAAGTGAGCAAAATTTTGCTGGGCTGCGGTTTTTGGAGTTTTTCGAGCAGCAGATGGCGGAGTTTATCCTTCAAACTAGCTAAAGTCTTTTTACGGTGCAGAATAACACACTTTTGAAGATCTCTCAAGAAATGGAGGTGCCTGTCACTCACACCATTAACGCCACAGCTGATGCCTCAATCCAACAGCCAGGTGAAAGCTCACTCACTCAAGGCAGCAAGCTTACATTGCAACGAATAAGCCACCCTCGAGTAACGGTGGCGATGAAGTATTGGAGCCGAAGGATTCCGGATCCAAACGGTTTCCGCAACAGGTATGGCGTCGACAAAAAAAGCTTATGCCCCACGGTGATTATGCATCTCTCGGCCTCCTCGTAATACATTCAGCCCCAGGCCAACTCACAATCAGTTTTGGTTCGATCGGTGTAGAAATTCGTTGGAGAGTGCTGACATGTCATCTCAGCAGACTATTAGTATGCATGGCAGCTGGGTCAAGACAGAGCCACGAGACAATGTGGTCTCGTCTGCTAGTATCAAATCCTTCAGGAGCGCATCTTGGACCCATGTGTAGGAGAATCCATCCATCACACCATCTGTGACGCGTAAACGTAATTTTTAGTGTTGAATATCATGTACAAAGCTGAATGTCTTGGAACTCACTTCCGATAGAGGCAAGGTCGAGCTTTTTTTTTTTCTTTTTTTCTTTGGGTCCAACGGCCTCTAGAACAACCTGGTGACCAACACAACACTTTTGAGGGGATCCGAAGGGGGTTTGAAGGCACCGGAAACAAGGATGACTTCCCCGCTGCCGTAGACGCACGGAGTGGAATCCGATTGACCTGGTCGTGGAGCTCGGACTTCGACGAACTTACGGCGTACAATGCCCCGTCTGCCAGGTGTCTTGAATACCAACATGATCAGCAATCCCACACATGCGTAGTCCAATATGATTACGCGGCAAGGCGTAGCTCTAGAATGGTTGAGTTAAACATGGAAAATGCCGTGCACAGCCGACGGGAAGGTCCTGGCCGTCATCTCTGAAGGGAGGGATGCCCCAGCTGTTGAGCATATAACTTAGCTGAGGCTGTTCTTTTTGATGCCTGCAAGTTTTCAGCCAGCGAAGAGACTTCATCACAGTCATTGATACCTATCTTCTGCCATCAGTCACCATCATGACTTCCATCTTGTTCCCGACATCAGACCGTCCTTTGGGGGCAAGGACAAAGCAAGACTACGTGCCGTTCATGAGCGATGTCGCCCGTTCTTCCTCCGACGCTGCGGATGCTTTAATCCTCTTCAAGAATCTGGTTGAAGGCAATGCTGGCGGGCCAGATTCGGTGGGTTTCATGGCATTTGACGCCCATGGAGGCGATGCTGGCTGCCAGTTGCGGGCCGGGATGATGCAAGAGACTTTCATTATTCATCGATACCTCTTTACAGATATGCCAGAAATCTGGACGACGGTGCGGATTTGGATCGATGAGTCTACGGCGAAGCTCCGAGATGTCCACAAAAACGCGAAGGATGCCTGCAGGCAGCTAATGAAGCATGAGGTCCATCCCAACAAGCTTGGACTTCCAACGCCTGAGGGAGCACTGAGGATCCTTGGATGGGATGTTGCATCCGAAGTGCCATCTTTGACCGACCTCATCCATCAATCACTCAAAGATAGGGGCATTGAAGGGCTGGAACTGTCTCCCACCCTCGGTTACCACCTGCAGAAGTCGAAAGCGGTGGTTTCTGGTGGATTTTCACCGGCTTCGATTTCATCCACTGGATCAGGCAATGCGTCTTCGGTCTCAACAGCAAGTACCGAACTGGACCTCGAGAGTTCTGCTACAACACCGCTATTCGGCCCAACAGAAATCACAGACGCTCCACGAACGAAAATCGTGGAGCCAATTATTGAACCGATCTCACAGTCAACCGCGAGAATTCGCGCTCTTCTCGAGCAAGAGTCATCTCTTACAACGAGTTGGGACCCACTCAGCATCCATACCCTCGCCCGGTTCGTCATATTCTGCTACGTGCTGTCCAAGTACAAAGCTTTCTCGATTCTCAACGGCACGGTTGGCGCTCGTGTGGCACCTGGCGATGCTGCCGAGGTGTCTTACAGCTTCATCCGCCCCTACACGGACAAGAAGAAAGTACCCGGCAAGCCACAGAGGACCTTGAGGGAGCTCAGCCAGCTCCAGTCCTGGCTGTCCGACTTGAGCTGCGCGTGGCAACGCTCCTTGGCGCACCGCTCGATTCAACCCGTGGACATGCAGAGGTCAGTGAACACAGCAGACTCCACCAGAAGGGGGAGGTGCTTACTAACGCACCCCAGGCTCATGATGAACACCTTGCAGCAATCCGACAAGGGCCTCAAGGCCATGGCCTGCTATCCGGGCTACATCCTCGCGCGAGAGAGCTGGGCGGCCACGAACAGCACGCTGCTCCTAGTTGACCGGCACTTCTGCGCCGACGGCGGTAAGCCAGCCAGCCCGCCCGCGCCGCGCCGGGAAGAAGCGCACCGCTGACCACGCAGGCTTCCACTACAACGTGCACACGGCGACCATGGGGACTCCAACCCCGGCGTGCCCATGCCACCTGCACCCGCTCGGCCAGGCGGTCGCGTGGACCGTCAAGCGCACCAGCCTGGCCGACCTCGTCGCCGACGCCGACTCGACCTCGCCGCACCTCGTCATCATGGGCAACAGCGTCAGCGGCGGCCACGCCGAGTACATGCGGCGCTTTGCGGCCGGAGCCAGGCCGCACGTCTGCGCGGCGGGCAGCCCGTGCGCCGAGAACGACGCGCACGTCGAGGACTTCCTGGCGGCCGACCACGACCGCCTGGCGCTGGCGTTCTTCGCCTCGCACAAGGCGTACGCCTTCCCGGTGTCGGAGAAGGGGCGGGCGGGCGGCGGCGGCGCGGTGGACCCTGAGACCGTGTTCGTCGAGCGCCGCATGGACGGGTGGGCCGAGGCGGTTGGGGTTGAGGCTGGCGCGGCTGCTGCGGCGAGGGCGAGGAGGTTGAAGGAGAGCTGGAGGATCAGCAGGGATGAGGCTGACGCGATGGGCACGGGGCCGGGTGGGATGCAGACGTTTGCCTGGCAGCATGCGCTGTTGGAGTCGAAGGCTCGCGTTGCCAGACGGATCCAGAGGTGGATGGAGATCGGCGAGCTGATGCCGCTGCATGCCCCTGTTGAAGGGAAGGAATAAGCGTTGCATCCCTGTCGTAGCCTCGTAGGCTACATGCAATGGTTTCTAGTAGAGCATAGCCCTCTGCGTTTATGTATTTACCTTGAATCTAGTGGTCTTTGTGCGTAGACAAAATGGCTATTGGGAGCAGTCAGCAGGGCTTAAGGCGGCATGCCATTGTGTTGGGACCAATTCGGGCACGCATGACGTTGACAGCTCATGGGCTGGTCGGAAGCGGATCATGTCCTAAAAGGCCGTGTGTAGCCCGCGACGGCTTTGGTAATGATTGGATTTTGATCCTGAGGATAGTCACTTCAAGGGTAAGAATGTTCGTAGTTGGCAGCTTCTACATTTTCTGATGAAAAGAAACTGAGTGATTGGGAATATACAAATATCACAGTTATACAGAAGTCTCGAAACGCCCCTGCATGCACCGTTCACCATGGTATATCGCACCGCGACTCCCGTCCACCAATCCTATACAAAAGAAACACACCCCTCCCCTCACATCCTTCCCCCACCAAACGCCTTGATCGGACTCCTCTCGCCCTCGCTCCGACTCCCACTCCTCGAAAAGCTGCTCCCAGCGCCGACCGTGGTCTCCGACCCCGCCCTGTTCGCGCCGCCATGCAGACCCGCGCCCTCATACCTCCTGTGCGCGTCGTCGCCCACGACCTCGTTCGTGACGGTGACGTGGCTCTCCTTCAGGATGTACTTCTGGCTCGCGGCGTCGCTCAGCTCCTCCCAGTTGCGCTTGCCGGCCTCGCAGGCGGTCTGCACGAAGCCCTTCATGCCGCCACCACCACCGTTGCCGCTCTCCAGCCGGTACGTGTCGAGCTTGTGGCTGCGGCGCGCCGAGGTGGAGCGGCGGCCGGCGCCGCCGCCCATGCCGCTGCGCTTGTTGCTGCTGCCGGCGAACGACTCGCCGAAGAAGGGGACGTAGCGCAGGAGCGGGCGGAGCGAGGGGAGCGAGCCGGCGATGATGCCGGTGCCGGACTCGATGATGGACCAGAGCGCGATGTTGGCGATGCCGTAGAGGTAGTCGTTGGGGTTGCCGTAGTTGAGGAGGTAGCGGAGACGGACGAGGGTGGCGGTGCTGGCGCTGTGGGGTTGTTAGGTGCCTTGCGGTGGAGAGGGGGGAGAAGGGCTGCTCACACTACACCGAGTGCCAGGATAGCGGCCACGGAGGCTTTGATGCGGAAGCGGAGCTGGATGTTCCAGAGGATGAAGACGGGGAGGATGGCGCAGGACCAGTCGGTGACGATGGAGACGGATGAGATGAAGTACGACACGTTCGTGATGACGCTTGGGTCGATGCATGTGCCGAGGCTCTTGTCCCAGGTGGCGGCGATGGGGTGGCATTGCGCCAGCACGGCCACGATGGTGACGATGGCGGCAATGGAGGCCAGGAGCATGATGCCCCACAGAGGGTAGCGGTACTTGCGTTCCTGGGTGATGCGCAGCAGGGCGACGCAAATGGCGCTCTTGATTGGGACGGTGCTGGCGACGTAAAAGATCTGGAACATCATGAACCACTGGGAATGTCAGTTTCTGAAGCGTAGTTCCGGGTCACGGCCGGGGTGGGAATACCTTGCGGCCCTCATGGTCGTAGTGCTCGTCCAGATATTCAGCATGGGTTCCGACGCCGTTTAGTGCGGCAGTGATGGTTGCCTGGCATGCTAGCGTGTAGAATACCTGGGAGTCCGTTGGGGGGGTTTCGTGGTTCTGACCAGATGGAAGAGACATACAAGGCCACTGATCATCAGCCAGTCATCCGAGCCCAGCGCCTTGATCGATCTCCGCACCACCACACGCGCGGCCACAGTCACAACCGAGAAGACAAGAAGAACAATCGAGACAAGCTCAAGAGTCAGGCCCGGGCCGGTGGGAGTGATGGCCATGGCAGCGAGTGAATGAAGGTAACCGAACCGACAGGGTTGGACAAACGAGCAACCGCCAGGCCGGGCGGGATATGTACTCGCAGAGGAAGGGAGCCCAGACCTCGCCGGCCATGTAGCAAATTGGAATAAGCCTGACAGATCTCCAGCGTAGCTTGGCGTGAACTCCTACATCAGGGCAATGGAAAGGTGCCGGCGCACGCAAGATACCGCACGGAATCACAGAAGCTCGGGAGGCGTTGCCGGGCTAGACCAAGGTAGGATGGCACGGTGTGGGAGGCGACTATTGTTCCAGCCCTGATACGGGCGCTAGACGATAGTCAGGAGCAGGTACGGCTCAGCGAGAGACACACAGATTGGAAGAGAGCCCAGATGCTACGGTGCCTGAGTGGCGAGGGAAGGGAACGCATGTCAGTCTGTTGAGATTCAACTGCGGCTTCCGTCTGGGCAGCCAGCCCCGGACACGAGCCGAGTGGACGGAGCATTGGGCGTGCGGCGTGGTGGGGTCTTGGATGCAGTGCGGCAACGCAACACCTCAGTGAACGGCACGGGTGGCGCATCTGGATCTCCACAGTCGAGGAGAATCAGCCGATGAACGGGCTGGGGCGCGCATCGGGAGGTGGCCAGTGGCTAGTGGGATGCCAAAGGGCGTTCTATGCTGACGCTAAACGGTCAGACAAGGCGGCGCAGCGACCTGTAGCGTGGCCCTGGGGTTCTCGGCCAACCGGCTCTTGGCTAGACGGATGAAATAGAGTGCGAACTGTTCCACATGCGGCGCGCACTATCCTTCAACGGCGCTTGCACATCGTACGGCCACGCCATGGACCGGGCGTTTCACTTAAGGAGGCTTGACGCGCTTGAACGTGAGGTCATAAATGGACGAGTGGCTGCAACGCAGCGTTGCCGCGTGAATTCAGCTTTGGGAGCGCAAGCCATCAGGCAGATCGTAGTAGATGCAAGACGTGAGCAATGGAACAGGGAAGCCGATCTGCATGCGGGGGAGATCTAGATGGCTGCGTCATCCTTGGCAGGCACCGGTCCAGACCACAACCCACGGCACCGCCGAAGATAGCGCCCAGTCCGGCAGCCATACCCTCCATCCGCTTCCGCGGTAAGGAGCTACCCTGAACGCGATGCGCGTCAGAAGCCGCGGTCAACGCATCGAAGGCATGGCCAGGTGCTCGGGCGCAATGCAGAGGCTGACGCATACGGAGAACAGAGGCGGCCTCTTCGGTGACGACGTGTGCAGCTTCGTGTTCGCAGTATCCAGGAGATGATAAGGAAGACGCCCTTATCCGCATAGGTACGAAGACCACAAACAAGCACCCGTAAGGCTGATACGTTCCTGCCAAGTCTGCAGACCAAGCTGCCACCGCACCCTACCACGCGTGTCCTGCGAGATAAGCACGAGAGGAGTCCGAAGGCCGGTTTCCAGGCAGCGTTTGCTGTCGGCTGCTACAGCCAGGAGCCAGCAGACGAGCCGCGGCATGTGCAACAGAGATATCTCCGGGCCGGTGTGCCAACGGCGGTACGCCAAACTTAAACCTGCAAGCCTCATCATCCTCATCGTCCGCCTCCACCACCACCACCACCACCACCGACGCCTCTCCACGCTCTCCACTCCCTCACCCTCTCCGCCCCACGGACGACCGCAGCTCCCGCGCCCAGCCTCGCCTCCCGCCGCGACGCTCGGCAAACTTTCTGCGTCGCGTCTCTGCCCCCCCGGGCGCCGCAATTTCCCCGACGTCACAAGCCCCACCGCCCTGAAATCTCTTCGTGAAGCCGCCCGAGTCGCATCCCAGGACGCCGCGCCGCAACGCAAAAAAGATAGCCCTGCCAGCCGGCCAAAAAGAACGCTCCCCCGGACAGGCTTGAACTGTCAACCTCCTGATTGCATGGCAGACGAGCTCCCGTAACAGTCAGACGCGCTAGCCAATTGCGCCACGGAGGAGATGGAACGAACATCTCCTTGGATCCAACGTCAGTTGGAGTGGCTGTTGATGGGGGGCAAGTCCACGGACCAAATTTATGTATGCTCACAATTTAGCGATGCTCGACTAGCCGGTGGCTGGCTGGTGACTGGCTAGTCACTAGCCAGCGACTGGTCAGCAACTGCAAAGCTGGAGCATTCACGATCGGACTGCCCTATCTATTCACCAATTGCACTTGTCTATCGAGAGGAATGTCACACTATCAAGTCTTCGCCAGGGTGGCGGGTGGTGGGGGTTGGGAGATGATTTGTGTACGTAGCATGCACTCCAAACAAACACCATAGGAGGAAATTTTGCGAATTTCGGAGGGTCCAGTTTTCGCTGGAGTGGCGCGTTGGTTGGTGTCAGACCGTAGCCATGTGGTTATGTACTCAAGGAGTGCTACCGCAGCAAATGCTGCCGATCTATCACCACTAACACAAACTGGATCCACCGAGATTGGCGGCGTAGTACAACTCCCTGGATCCAGCAGTGCTGGAGTGGCTGTTGGTGGAGGAGGAGTTGCCGGCAGAGTTGATATGTTTGGCGGGTTGCAGCGGGCTTGGACTGGCGGGGGGCTGGTTGGTGACTGGATGGGGACTGACCGGTTGCTGGCCAGCCACCACCTGGTTGAGCATTCACAAAGTGCCGACCCCTTTCCCGTTCGAGGACGAGCACTGCAGCATCACACCGTCCGCTGCGAGTCTCTGGCGCACTCACTCACACCAGGCAATCACGAAAAGCAGTCAACAGCTTTTCCGCTTCTCAGCGGAGCGAGCACTGCATTATTCGTACTGTACATCTTCATCTCCTTTTCAGTTGCAATACCCCTCCTCGCGCACATTACAGCACACCGGCCATCAGCACGACAGCGGCCCGTCCGCCCTCAACCTCTACGCCTCCCACTCGAACCCCAACCCCCTCATCCGCACCTCCGCCGCCGCCGCCACCGCCGCCGACGCATTCACGTTCGTCCCCTCGCCCTCCCTGGTCGTGAAGTCGCCAACCTCGCTCAAGCTCTCGATCCGGCCAAGCAGCAGCTCGATGCTCCTGTACGCCGCGCCCGGCGTGTAGCCCGGCAGCTCGTGGCCGGCGAGCTGGGTCTGGTAAAACGTCAGGCCGCGCTCGGCGCCCCACGAACCGAGCAGGCCGGCGCCAGCCAGACTGCCGCCGTTGTACTCGACGTGGTAGGGCGAGTAGAACGGCTTGCCGGGGTACTCCTGCAGGCCCTGGGCGCCGTTCCAGGTGAGGTTCTGCAGGGCCAGCAGCGTGCCGTTGGTGGACAGGATGTAGTCGAGGTTGCCGGAGCCGACGATGACGTTGTTGGTGCGCTCGATGACGTTCTGCAGCGTGCCGTCCAGCGCCGGGCCGGGCGACTGGTCACCCTGGCCGACGAAGACGTTTTTGTCGGTGCATTGCGCCCAGTTGGTGCCGACGGGCGCGTTGATGGCGGCTTGGACGTCGGTGCGGTTGAAGTAGACTTCGAGGCCCGGCGGCGAGTAGTCGCCGCTGTTGACGATGCCGAGGACCGAGTACGGGTGCGGGCACGTCTCGGTGATGTGGTAGATGTTGAAGCACGGGTTGACCTCGAGCGCGGCGAGGTAGACGTCGTCCCACAGGTCGCACGACGCGGCGGACTCGTCGTAGTAGGGGTCTGGGAGCGTGGGGAACGACTCCTGCGGCGGCGGGAAGGTCAGGTAGGTGTCGAGGTAGGTGGTGTAGTTGCAGGCGTCGGCGCGGGCCTTGATGTCCTTGACGAAGCTGTCGTTGAGGAAGAACAGGTTGGACCAGAAGTCGACGTATTGCGGGACGATGACTGTTGCGCGCGTCAGAACTCGGGATCTTGGCATTGGATCGACGGTGCTCACCTTCTTGCTGGAGGACCTCGTCGCCGATGATGGGGTCGTTGATGGCAATGCCGGCGAGGTTGTAGTAGTCCGTGTCGTTCCTGTTCAAGAACTCATTCGCCACGTACGGCACGTAGAAGCCGGCGTAACTCTCGCCCGTAATGTAGACCTTGCTGCCGTGGGCGTCAAAGGTGTCGACGAACGACTTGTAGAATCCGGCGAATTCCTTGGCCAGCTCAAGCTCGTTGGTGATGTCCGGCTCGCCCTGAGAAAAGCCAACGCCAACGGGTTGTCTGGAGAAGAAAAGTCAGGACAAATACACAACATGCCGCTCTGGAGGAATTCTCACTCAACCCAAAGCATGTTCGTCAAGTTCACCCAGGTGTACGGGTTCTGCACCGGAGCGTAGGTGCCGGACTCCCACGTGAAGGGGCCGTTCTCGGTCAGGAGACCGCTCAGCGAACTGCAGCCGGGGCCGCCATTGAACCTGCCCGGCGTCAGCGCACGCGAAAAACGAAGCAGAAATCAGTGGTCGACGCTGCCATACCAGATGGTGATCTCGTCGGTGGCGTTGGGGTTGGTCGACGGGAAGAACCTGTGCAGGATCAGTAAGCTTATCCAGTGCGCCTGACAAGCTCAGCGGGCCGCACGCACCAGAAGTAAAGCTTCCGAGTCTCGTTTGCGTTGTCGGAGATCGGCAGCAGCCCGGCGTACGACTCGCCAATGTCGAAGTCAACGTCGGGGATCTTGGTGCCGTCGACCGCGAACTCTGCAGGGGCGCGACGGTCAGCAGCTGCGGCCACGGAGAGCAATTGACGGGCGTACTCTGCGTCGCGTTGGTCGCGAAGGGAGAAGCGCGCTTCTGGAGCTGCGGCGCAGCTCGGGGAGCGGCGGCGGCGGCGGCAGCAGCCTCGCGCTTCTCGTTGAAGGCCTTCTTGACGCCTTCAGCGCGCTGGAAGGCGTGCAGGGCGCCGCGGTGGGAGCCGGCGGCGGCGTTCGCGGCGGCGAAGGGCAGGAGAGCGCTAAGCAATGCGGTCGAGAGCTTCATCGCGACAAGCAACACCAAGACTGCCGAGTGCGGAAGACCAAGCCTTTTGTTTCGCGGGCGCGGCGCGCGCGTTTAAATATGGACCGAGATCATCGCCTCCGCTGCGGGCCTCCAGGTACCTGCAGGGAGCCTCGATTTGCAAGCCGGCGATAACAGCACGACAGCGCTCTGTACGAGCGCGCGCTAGCGGAATCAGGAAGGAGCTGTCTGAGTGGCGGAGGAGACAGTTAAACAGCGCACGCGCGGTTGGCCGATCAACCGGCTGCACTCAAATCGACGTCGTCATTGCGAGACGAGCATGAACACGCGCGCTGACTCAGCTGTTTTGGCTTCGCAGTTGAAACGCGGCTACTGCGAAAGCAGGAGCGGATAACACCGATCTGCGCGGCCGGCGAGGGCCATTCGCTGGGTTGGGAAACATTGAAACGGCACAGGCAGGTTTAATTTATGGACGTTCTATGCTCCGGCTCGCTCCCATCCGGAAGGATTCGTGACGGCTAGGCGCAGACAGGCAGCCGTCTGGCCGTGACGCAACGGCGCAGCCCGCCAGTCGCTGTCGTGCCGCCGTGGCACTGCGCCGCCGCCAACCGCAGTGGCACCAGAGCGTTTGTGGCAGCTGCACAAACAACGCACGAGCACGAAGAGCCTCCGGCCTATGGCCCAAGCACCGGCATAGACGATTACAATCTCTCAGCCTTGTGGCCGCAGCAGGGCTCACCGGTCCCCCAAGGACGTGTGTTCACAATGGCTGACATGATGCGCGGTACCACGGCTTAGCGCACCACGTGGCGGGACTGGATCGACCGCTGCGCAGCACGAACAACACTACTGACTGTCCCCATCCAGAGCCATGAGGCTGACTGCGGTTAGAAGCACGTGACGGGTCTTGGCTGTCCGGTCTCTGGCAGTGCAAGCGGAAGGGATGCGGCACTCACTGCGGACGCGTAGAGGGCGCGTTGAGAGTGGCGTGTCATGGCGGTCGAGATGGCGAGATCCTTGAAGGTGCTCTCATAAACTTCCTGGCAGTCTGCCGATTGGCCGCCGGTATCGGCAGCGCGTTCCCGCTGGCAAAAGGAGAAGCGTGCATGATGCGACACAACTCACAACTCGTGGAAGTGATGGCAGTGCATGAAGGCAGGGCTTAAGAGATTTTGTGATTGTTTTGGCTGCGTGCTGTGTTGTCTTGCTCTGTGTAGGGGGTGAAGAAGTGCAAACGTGCGAATGATGGAGGGGGTATCGAGGGAATTACTGGAGAACCCTTGCTGCAAAACGACGAACGCATCCAACGCCATAACCCATGCGCCACGCTCTCGCGTCTATGCTTCTAAAAGTCGAGAAACCGAAAGGCAAAAATGTGTTCCAAATCCTGAGGCTGTCTGTTCCATGTTCCAAGAGTGCTGTGGGCGGTGCTGCGGGCCCGAGGCCTGAATGTTGCGCGATGTCGGACGGTGTCGC
This sequence comes from Neofusicoccum ribis, assembly GCA_021436925.1. NCBI lineage: Eukaryota > Fungi > Ascomycota > Dothideomycetes > Botryosphaeriales > Botryosphaeriaceae > Neofusicoccum > Neofusicoccum ribis. The sequence goes on from JAJVDC010000249.1 coordinate 30,968, forward strand.
GTGAGGGCGGTTGGCGGCTGCTCAGTTGGCCGAGGCCTCGCGCTGCGGCCACGGCAGCCAGGTGGACACCTAGAGCGTCCTGTCAGCACATGCGTCCCGCAGGCAGCAGACACGGGGCGCATACCCGCTCGGCGGCGCGCTCGGCGGCAACCTTCTTCTCCAGGTCTTCGATGCGCCTCAGCTTGGCTTCATGGTAGAGGTGCAGCTGCTGCTTGTGCTCCTCCTTGAGCTTCTTGAACTCGTGGTCCAGCTCCTCGTGCCACGGGTACAGCACGCCGGTCTGGAAGGCGAGGGCCGACACGGCAACGGTGAAGTTGAGGTAGGGCAGCCAGCGGCGGGCAGTGGCACCGAGAACCATCTTGAAACAGGCGCAGACGGAACGATTTGGGAGCGAAGAAAAGAGTGACTAGCAAAACAAAATCTGCGCAAGAGGGGCCCGGGCAGGGCTGGCTATTTGTACCACGCGCTGGGTAAGGGTTGGCGCAGGGGAGTGGGGGAGTTCCCGGGCGATGGTTCTGGTCGACGCTGGACCGAAGCTTGCCGGATAGCGTAACTGGCCCCACTTTGTGGGCTGATTCCAGAGGCCTTTTATCTTGCAAGGCGCGGCGAGATGAGGAAATCCGGCGGCGCCGCGTGTGATAGGCCCAGCCCGCCGCAAAAGGGCGCAGTCTGGGCGAGCGCCGGCCGCAACCACGTGGTGCGGCAAAAATAGACGCGCCGCGCCCGGGTCCAGCTGTCAGGCGCGTCGGGTATGAGGCAGGCGCTGGGCCCTGTTGCGGCCGACCTCCCCTTCTCAGCAGCCTCCTGCTCCGGTGTCGCGCCAGCCTGTCTTGGCCCGGCCTGCGCTGCTCCCCACGGCACTCAGTCCCGCGCGGAGGATCAGCTGGCTGCACCGCATGCGGCTCGCTGGCAGGCCTTCTCCGCACATGCTGGGTGTGGACGCGGATGCTGGTGTTGGCGACCTCGGCTTCGGCCGCAAGTGAGTCACGGCGTTCCGCGTCCACACGAGAATTTCCATCCGCGACGGCAACCCGTAACCACTTGCACCGTATATAACGCTGGGCGCCCGCAACCTTTTACCCGAGCACCGCCTGCTGCCCCCGTCTCACGAAGGAAAAGGAACCCGCGCCTCCCGCCCAAAAAAAAAAAAGACCCGCAAATTCCCGCAGCCCCCGAGCTGGGCGAGCCCTTTTTTTTCCCTCCTGGAGCCTGAAACCCGGGGCGAGACGCGTAACGTGGGCGGACGGCGACGAGGGGCGCGGACTGACGATGCCGCCGCCGCCATGTCGGAAGGCGTCTGGCTTCCCGCACGCCTCTGGAAGGACCGACGTTGAGGAGAGAGAGTGGGTTTGCAACGGGACGGGACGACGAGCAACCGCCTCCGCATTACGTCACTCGGCAAGGCGAGGCCGAAGCCATAGTCGTATGGTCCCCGCACTGTCGCGTGCCTGTCGACCACCAACGTCGCTGCCTTCGGAATCTCCTTCCCGTGCTCGCTCGCCTTCGCTGCTGGAACTCAGAGTCGCGTGCTGGCCGGGTCATGGCCTCGTCGCATGTGTTGAGCCATTTTCGCCCTGCTGTTCCACGATTCCAGTTTCTGAGAAAACAGAAGCAGAGTCTGGACATGGCGCGGATTCGTGCTTCTCCTCACTTCCAGCTCTGGTCTTTGTCAGACGAGAACCCGAGGCCTTGTAAGAGTGTTTGATCCGTGAGGAGACGATCTTACAGCCAACTGCATCAAGCTCCGAGACCTTCGGTTGGTCCTCGAAGACAGGTGAATCCTGGGTATGCACATGAACAGCAGCACCATCACAGCTGACTACGGCCGAGCAGATCATCCATCATTCATTTTCATATCGTGTATTCTACAGGTTTCCCCATCACAGCGGACCGATAGTCCACCCGCTCAGAAGGCACTCCACCCATTGTCCGCGGCAACCACGGCGCCGTTGATGCCCTCGGCGTTGTCCGACGCCAGGTGCACAATCGTCTTCGCCAGCTTGTCGACATCAACGTATCCGGGCAGCACGGCCTGCAGGGTCTGGGCGACCTGGCGGCCCTCCTCGTTGAAGTCGGTGGGCACGGTGGTGAGCAGGTTGGTGTCCATGTTGCCGGGCAGCACGGCGTTGCAGCGGATGTTCTTCTTGGCGTAGGCGGCCGCCGTGTTCTTGGTCAGGCCGACCAGCCCGTGCTTGGCCGCGGTGTAGGCGGCGCCTTTGGTGAGCAGCATGTGAGCGGCGGTCTCGGGCGTGGCGGCCGCGTGGTCGAAGCCCAGCGTGGCCGTCGCCAGTAAGGGGCCGATGGACGACATACCTGCTGCTGCGCCGCGCACCGCCGCCGCGGCCGCGACGTTGACGATGCTGCCCGCGCACTTGTCGCCGCGGCTGAGGAAGTGCTTGACCGCGTGCTTGGACATCAGCGCCGGCCCCGTTAGGTTGACCGCCAACACGCGGTTCCACAGGTCGACGTCGACGCTGTCGACCGGGTCGAAGCCGTCCATGATGCCCGCGCAGTTGATCAGGATGTCCAGCCGCCCGAAGCGCCGGATGCAGTGCTCGACCGCCGCCGCCGCCCCCGTCTCGTTCGACACGTCCGTCACCGCCGTCGACAGCTTGTCGAGCGGCCCGACGTGCCACAGCTTCTCGAAGTCGTTCTCCGTCTCCTTGACCCGCTCCTCGTTGACATCGCAGATCACCACCTTGGCCTTGTTGTCGCTGCACGCCTTGACGATCGCCCGCCCGAGCCCGCCTGCTCCGCCCGTGACGAGCACCACCTTGTCTTCGAGAGCACGAGGCATTGTGCCGGAGGTTCGTGTGGGAAACGGTCCGCGGGATCCGGTGAAGAAAGGATGTAGTAAGAACAGCCGAGGCTACGAAGCGAATTCAAAGATGTTCGACGGTGAAGGTAGGAGGGGAGCTGGGAAGAAGAGAGAAAGAGGAAGGGATCTGGGAAGGAAGAGAGAGGAACGACGAAGCTCCGAGCTTGCCGGGTTTTAACGAAAGCGTAGCTCAAGCTCCTGAACCCACATTGCGGCTGAGCAGCATCGTGGCAGTGAACACGATTGACGTCTGGACAGCTGGAGCCTCTGGAGCTGCTGCGGGTCTCGTTGCGGGGTTGTCCAAAGGCGGTCTGTCACTGGCGGTCTGAGGACGAGAGCGGTCAGTGCCTGTGGCGGGACCCACCCGCTGTGCCCTTGCCGCTCGGCCCGACCGAATTGCGCATCGTGGCCTTTACACACACTTCCAGAAGCTTGCTGCTTTCCGGACAGCCGTGTTATGGTACGAGCGGCTTACTGTGGCGGTGTTGATGTGTGCTGCTGGCCAAGCATGGGCATGACGTGGGCGTGGTGTTCGGGAGCTCAGGCCAGCCATTACTCAAACAACCCGGCCACCCCTCCTCGACAGAGTCAGTGCTCGGCGTGCTATGAATACCATGCTCAGCGGGCGTGACTTTGGATGAGATACGTACCGAAACACTGTTGACCCGCCTGCTCCGAGGGCAAGTCGTTGTGCTTAATAACTTAATGTAACTTTGCATGAGAAATGCGGCATCTACTGGAGAGCTCCACGGTTTTTCAAGATCCTCCCGAGGCTCTTTTGGAATCCTGCTTACTGTTCAGTAAGAACATGCTGCTGGTACAACACTTTGCGAACCGATTCCGGAGAGGACCCACAGCCCTGAAGAGACGGTAGTAGACGGCAGTAGACGGCAACAGACGGGTTTTCTCCACCCCACTCACTTGCCGCCCACATCGGCATTCCTACACACCTTGGAAATGCAAGACGAGAAATGAATTCTCCTTCTTCCTCGCACTCCACCGAGCGTTCTTCGACAGCATCCATGAATCCAAAAAGCCGCTTCTCCATAATCAAAAAAGAACTCCCCACGTCCAACCAGCACCAAAACATCGCCGGGACCACAACCCGAGCGCCCTGCCAACCGGCACCGCTCCCCGCCTCCATCTCCCCCCTCAAGTCCGATATCCCCGAAGCCATCCTTCGGACTTCTCGACCCTCAGGCGCCCGCAGCCCGGCCGAACCGGGAAAGGCAGAGGTCCATCGATCGCTCCGCTGATTTACCCGTCGGCGTTTGGGGAGGGGGAAAAATTGGGGGGAGGGAGATCCTCCCGTTCCCGACGGTTAAAGCAGGACAGAGATCCTTCCCGGATGCAGTTCCGTGCATGTCACTGGTGAGGATTTGCTCCTTGCCGCACGTGGCGGACGCGGGAGGATCCCCGGTGGCTGGCCCTGCATGCGAGACCGTGTGGGGATTGACGGGGGCGGCTGGGAGAAGTTTAAATCGATGTCGTTGCAAGGGCGCTCCTGCTCAAAAGCGTCGGTGGGGGACGAGAAAACGACAGATGGCGCGTAGGTTCGAGACGGACGTTCGCGCTGGGCACACTCACTCACTCACTCACTCACTCACTCACTCACTTATTAACAGACGAGCAGCGAGACCCCGCGCGTTGCTCATTCCACTGGCACGAAACACACGCACGTCACAAGGCCAACGGCAGCGAAGCGATCAATGGGATAAACAGTCATCTGTCGACTTCATCGTGACTCGTCATCATATCATATTTAGTTACTGAACCTCCCTGCCTCAAATGGCCTCATTCGTCTCCCAAGATCCATCAGTAAGACAATCTACCTCGCCTCGCCCTCCTCCGCCCTCGCATCCACGCCCCTCTCGCCCTCCGCGGGCGCGGCCACCGTCCTGTTCAGCTCCTTGACGGGCAGGCGGAACACCAGCGGGCTGACGAGCACCATGATGGTGGCGGCGCCCAGGAAGCCGGCGGTGACGCCCCAGCCCATGCGGTAGTCGGGCTTGTCCTTGTCGGGCCAGATGCGCGAGCCGTAGACGCTGCTCAGGTTGCCGCAGGCGTTGACGAGCGCGAGCACGATGGCGCGCTTCTCGGGCGGGCTGTTGATCGTGCTCGAGATCCACGCCAGCGCCAGCGGCAGCGCCGTCCAGATGCCCGCCGCCACGAAGCACGTCATCACGTACCGCACCACCTTCTGCGTCACCGCCGCGCACACCACGCTGCACACGCAGCCTAGGCACAGGAACGTCGCCACGAACGGCCGCCGCCCGCCGTTGCCGCCGCGCGAGCGCTGGTACCGGTCCGCGACGATGGCGGCGCAGTTGGCGACGAGCGCGGCGACGCAGTAGATGGGGACGGTCATGTACTGCGCCGTGACGTCGTCGTAGCCGAGCGTCTTGGTCAGCGTCGGGATGAAGTACGAGATGGTGCCCGAGCCGACGTTGAGCATCAGCAGCACCAGGAAGAACCAGGTGCGGTAGTCGATGACGGCGGCGGTGAAGGCCTGGCCGTGGGTGAGCTTCTTGGCGTTGCTGGCCTCGGCCTCGCGCGAGCGCGTGTCGGCGATGAGCCGCACCGTGGCCAGCTGCTTCTCCTCGAGCGACAGGCTGGGCGACGTCGCGGGGTAGTCCAGCAGGATGAACATGGCGATGAAGGCAACGCCGACGGTGCACACGCCCTCGACGATGAACAGCCACCTCCACCCGCGGATGCCGTGCGCGTTGTGCAGGCCTTCAGTGATGGCGCCCGAGATGAGGCCACCGAAGGCGCCGGAGAGGGTGGCGGCGGTGTAGAATATGGTGAAGCGTTTGCCTGAACCCGTCAGTCGGATGGTCCTGGGCGGATGGAGACGAGAGCCGACTTACCAAGCTCGCCGCTGGTGTACCAGCAGCTCAGCAGGTAGAGCACACCAGGGAAGAAGCCAGACTCGATGCATCCAACAACAAAGCGGAAGGCGAGCATCGCGCCGTAGGTCTTCGCAGACGCCATGGCAGCGCTCAGGGCACCCCACACAATCATGATGCCGGGCAGGAACAGCGAAGGCTTCGAGCGGCTGAGAAGCATGTTGGACGGAACCTCGCAGAGAAGGTAGCCGAAGAAGAAGATGGACAGAACCCAGGCGTACTTCTGGTCGTCGAGGTTCAGGTCATCCTCCATGCCGGCAATCTTGGCGTTGCCCTGCGACAGTGTGAGCTCAATGGCCGGCATCACCTCAGCACGCGGAGACTTACGATGTTGGTCCTGTCGACGTAGTTGAGAATGTACATGATCCACAGAATCGGCATCAGGCGCAAGTCGATCTTACGCAGGAGCTTCTTCTCTTCGGCGGAGCCAGGAACATAGTTCCTGAGCGCCTCCTCGAGCTCCTCGTCGACGTCGCCGGGCTTGACGGGCCCGTCTATCTCCGGGCTCATCTCGAGCTGCTGGGCCTGCGGCTTGTTGGCTTTGTCCATGCTCGAGCGGGCGGACGCCGGCGCTGCCTCGGAGTGCCCCATCTTGATGACTGCGCGAAGGAAGGACGGGGAGGAGAGACAAGGAAAGGGAGTGCGGGACGAACGCTGGACGCGAGGGAGCAGCGTGCTCTAAATGCAAGCTGGACGGCAGCGATATCAAGCTGGTCTCCACCGGCGAGGCACATGCCATATCAAACGCAGCCTCAACGCTGCAGCGCCGCTCCCGCACCGACACCGAGCTTACCTGCGTTGAGAGAGCACTCCGAGCGCGCTACAGAGCCCCACGGGGACCACGAGGCGATGATTGGCGCGCGGCTTCCCCAGCGTCCGAGTGATTGGAAAGGGCGGTTCCCGCAGGTGGCATCCGCGGTGGGACCTCTGGTTCAAACAGGCGGGACGATATCACCCCACGGGCAGGATTTGTGGGCTTCGTCCGTGTATGCGGTCACAGTGGAGACGCGAAAGAGGCTCTGGGTGGCCGGGCGCGGCTTGGCGGCTGGGAAGAGGCCAAAGGCCGGCGGGTCTGTCGCCTGGCAGGCCGATTGCGGCAAACATGCAGCCTGTGCGTCGAGACCGGTCGGGGAGACTCGGCAGCGCGAGCCAATGCGCGCTGCTGGTGCGACGGCGACTGCTGCCGGAGTTTTCGCAGCGGCCGGGCGGTGTGTTGAGCCAGCGGAGCGGAGGGTTGCGTGCTGCCCGGCCAGCCTCACTCGCCGCTGCAGCGCCCGTCGGCCTTTGCTTCCAGAGCCGCGTCCCAACACTTCGCGCCGCGGCGGGCGGACAAGACTCGGACGGCGGGAGGCGTCGGCGGGAGTGCTGGCGGGCGTCGGCGTCCGCGTCGGCGTCCCCGCCTCTCCAGCGTCTTCCCCGTGGGCAGGTCCACACCGTCGCACCACAGCGGGCCAGCGGCGGGGTCTGCTCGGCTTCTCCAAACTCGGCTACCCGCCTGGAGATGAGCTGTGGAGACGCGCCAGGTGCAGCTGACATGACGGCGACAGCGGCGGCGGCTGGGCCTTCAAAAGGGCACGACGGAGCTCTGGTGTTGCAGGTGCAGTCGCAGTTGCAGTTGCAGTTGCGGTTGCGCCGCGACTCGTCCTGCGCGAAGCTTGGTGAAGCTTGTCGCCAGCCGGCCGCCAGCAGCTCCGCCTGCCCACGTGTCCCCCGCCGCCGGATGCAGCAACGCTTGCCGCCAGCAGCTCCCCTCCGCCTCCAGCCTCTGCCTCTGTCCTGCCTGCTCACCCGCGCTTCTCCTGCATCCCGCGCAGATAGACTTTCTGACGACGCGACCCGTCTCACCACCCACCACCCACCACCCCGTCGCGACCCTGGCCGCCGCCCGAACCCAGCCCAGCTGCCCGCGTCGGCCCCGATCTCATGCATGGCGCAGCATCCCGTTTCTGCATCGCCACGCACCGGCCCCAAAGAGAGCAGAGCTCCCGCTCGGCCAGCAGCGAGACGCAGCCTGCGCAGCCCGTCCCTCCCACGCCCGCCGCGCTGCCGGGAAAGCATGTCCCACGCCGAAGTCAAACAAACCTACCGTCGCCCAGCCCCAGCCAGCCGTCCCGCCGCCCGCGTGCCGCCCTGCTCCGCGCCGGCCGGCCGGCGGCCAAGGCGGCGACGGCGGGCGAACGCTCGACCACCGTCGCCCCCCGCATGCGCCGACACGCCGGAACAGGCGCGCAACCGCCTTCACCCCGTGCGGTCCGAGTGCCGTGCCGGGCAGCAGCTGTCTCGTGGGCGTGGGGAGAGCAGAGGGAGAGACGGCGAGACACGCCTCACGCCCCCATCCGCCGCGCTCCGCCTCACCTGCGCGCAGGGCTCGCGGCCGCCAGCATCCCTTGCAGCAGCAGCCTCCAACCCAGCAGCAGCCTCCAACCCAGCAGCAGCCACGCGCGGCGGCACCCAGCAGAGACACGGAACCGCCCACAACCACTAGCAGCACTTATTTTAGTAGGACCGACCAAATTCCGCTGAGCCGTGATCCTTCCGCGGCTGGATGCCGGGGGGTCTAGTATCTTAGACTTTTTCTCGTCCCCCTTCGGATGATGGCAGCCCTGCAGCAATACGCTACTCCGTACCGTGAAACGAGCAGCTGCCCACTCCGCCTCTCACCAAAGGAGAACGGCACCCGGTCGTTTGCATTAGCGACATGCCTGCTCACAGTAACAACGAGCCCCGCCGCTTCTCGAAGCACCGGGCCCGGCGCTGCGTCGGGGAAAAGCTGACGATATGCTTCCTCACGTCGTGTCACCCATACTAATCATTAAAATTCCGCACAGCTTTTCCTTCTCCTGCGCGGTTTATTCCACTCTAACGTTTTTCTAGAACGGCGGTAGAAGAGAGCCGGCGCGTGTGCATGTGGGCGTGTGGGTCCAGCTGTCAAGTTAGCATTTTGACTTTGCCACGAGCTGCTCCCCTCTCTGCCCCTCCGCGCCCCCGATTGCGTGCGTTAGTTTCACGATTAGTGCGCGCCTCCTTCCCGCCGTCCCTTCCCACACTCTATCTCTGATTAAGCCCGGAGAGGCGACGCGGGCGGCGGTGTTGGCACTAGCAGAAGTGCTTGGGTGCGAGGCTAAAAAAACGCAAGCCACAGGAGGCACTGACGCCCAACGCTGCTGATGGCCGGCCGCCGTCAAACGCGTGTCAGCCCTACGCGGAAATGTGACACGGAAGACCATCGAGGAATCCTGTGACACACAGAAAAAACAAAGCTCAGCTTTCGTCAGAGGACCGGTGAAGGAGAAGGAGCACCGTGACAAAACTCAACGCATTGACACTTCTTTTCAGAGAGAAAATATCCCATAGCCGACGTTAAGCGTGTGGCTGCATGCTGCTGTGCTGCTGTGCTGCTGTGCTGTGCTTTGCTGGCTGCGTGTGGCCGTCCGCCCATTCGCTATATCCCACTCCTTCCCACTCTCTCTATCACTTGGCAAGAAAAGCACGACGCCTCGCTGTCTCCTTCTTCCCCCCCTGGCCGCTTAAAAAAAATAAAAAATGAAAATCCCCAAGCCGCATATCTCCCAGGCACGAGGCTTCTAGAATTCCCCGTAACGAGGGTCTTGCATGCCGGGAGGAAACGTTGCTCATGTGGCAGCCTGCCTCCTCCGTGCAGCCTTAGCCCACCCCACCACCACCCAAATGCCTGCAGCAGTTCGCGGGAAGACGGAGAAGCACCGACAGCACACTAGCCAGCCTTGCACCACCCGAGGCGTGCCGCACATCCACCTCCTGTGGCGGCGACGGCGGCAGCGGAGAGGGGTAAAAGGGTTAGGGAGAGCCACGTACGTGTGTGTCTGCGCGCAGTTCGTAGGGCGGGTGCGCAGCAGCGCATGGGGGGAGGGAAGGTAAGCGCGGGAGCGCGGCACGATACGGTCAACGCGCAGGCAAAGCAACCGGCATCCCGCCCCACGTATGGGTTAGAACGGCAAGACGCACGCGTACATGCACACACGCGACGGGGCGGTCTGAAGCGGAAATTCCGCAGGCTGCTGTCAAGGACATGCCCGCGGCGCGCCGTCATCGCGGTGGGGGGAGGTGGTTCTGCGGCCGCCGTGCGTTGATTAGGCTTGGGAGGGGACGGTGGGTGGGACTCGCGGGCGGTGCGATTGGGCAGGTCGTATACACGGCGGGATGATATGTGATATGGCAGGAGGGAAGGGCCGCCGCGGATAGCACGCGGGCTTGACGCGCAGCATCGAGCACATGGCACGACCGGCATTATCATTTGGCGGACGGCGCCCGGCGTGGGGTGATCGCAAAAATCTAAAAAGCAGCGGCGCTGAGCATTGGACCGGTTTGGGGCGGGATGGTGGAGGGGTGGAGGGGTGGAGGGGCCGCAGTGAGGGGAGGGGTCCGAGTTGCAGGGCTGCCACGCGACGAGCACGCGCGCCGCAACCTGGCGCACGCATCATCCCTTCCTCGCTTTCCAGGTCGACTTCGACTCGAGATCCAAAATTGCGGTGTGCCCAGCTGGCGTCTTTCTGCAGACCACCCGACTGTGGCGAGTCGCCCCCGGCCTGAGACACGTTTCGACAAGTAGGAGGTGCAGCTTCGCAGATAGTCTTTTTCCATTTGCAGAGCGGCAGCCAACCACAGCACTGCGGCACCGGCGCGTCGATCAGAAGAAAATCGCTAGTTGCTAATGTGAACAGCGTTCCCGCCTCTATATGCAGATCCCGTGTTTTTCTCCAATCCCATCCTTTCCCGACCCGATACGTCATTGCCAACCTGGACATGAGTCGTGACCCCAGACACAAGGGAAAAAGAAACATCGAAGAAACATCGTAGCAACGCCGAAAAACGACAGGCTCGGCCGCCCCCGAGCCCATGCACATGCAACTTTTGGTCGTGATAGCCGTGAACTCGTCCCCTTGCCAACGCCAGCAAAGCAGTACGCCAAACAACTCCGCCCAATGATTAAGTCGACCGCGCAGCTCGCTCAGTCCTCCACCCACGCCGGCTGGTTCGGGTTTTCCGCCAGCCAGCTGCTGACCGGTGTGCCTGTCGCGCTCACCGCCGGAGCCACGCTTGCGGCGCACCGAGCCTGCTGCACCGGCGTCGCGACTGCGCTGTGCACGCTGCCGTCATCCGTCGTCCAGCTGGGGATGCCCGACAGATACGTGGCGTTGGAGCTGCTCATCGGCCAGCTGGTCGCAGGGTTGCTGACCGGCGGCATGCGCGGTGTCGAGTTGAAGCTCTCGCTCGACGGCGGGCTGTTCAGAGGCCAGCCGACCACCGGAAGAGACGACGCCACCGCGTCAAAGACACCCGCCGGCAGGTACTGGTCGTCCAGACCAAACCAGTCGAGGCTGCTGCCCGCCCAGGACATGGGCATGTCCGTGGGCTGGGAGGAAGGCTGCTGCCAGACCATGGTTGCGTCGACCGGCGACATTGTTTGCGCCGTGTTGATGCTGGTGTTGCTGATGGTTGTGTTGATCGAGGGGTTGCGCTTGGCGTGCGCATGCATGACGCGCGCTTCGCGCTCCTTGAATTTCTTGAGCATGTGAGCAAGCCCCCGTGCCGTGTGCGTCGAGACGTGGCGGTCGCTCGCCTTAGCGTCGCCAAGCAGCTTGATGATGCGCTCGACCAGCTCGACGATCAGTCCGAAGTTGGTGTTCAGCTGCGCTGACCGCCAGTTGGTGTGCACCTTCATGAGGAACACGGTCGAGAAAGTGATGGTGGTGGAGAGGTACAGCGGGACGCCGACAATGGCATTGCGGATGTCGGGCTCGTCCAGCACGAAGCTGAGGCAGGTCGTGGCGTTCTCCACCGCCATGTTGATGAACTCGCGGCGAGGGTCGTTGGGGGCAAGGTGGGAGAGGCCGCGCAGGCAGATGCAGTTGAGCTGCAGCTTGGCAAAGTTCAGGTGCAGCGTGCATCCCTTCGCAGGGTAGGTCTCAATGTACTGGTTGGGCGCTGCGACGACTGTTAGCCTAAGGTCGGAGAGAGCGAGGGCTGGATACAGACATGACATACCTAGACGAGACTCCCAGTTGTTCTTCCACTCGTCGAGATCGGCATTGAATCTTCTGATGACCGGCAGGTCGTCCATGGCAATCGGCCTGTCGCTGTCGTGACCAAACTTGCTGAAGACCCTGCTGAGGATCTTGAACACGCCCACCTGGGACTGGAGGCGGAGGTCGGCGTTGGTGATGGTCGGGAGGGCAAGGAACCTCTCGTGGTCGATGACCGACTCGTCTTCGTGGATGACGGGCGGGCGGTTGTAGGCCAGAGAAAAGTGGTGGTCACACACGTAGAGCAGGTACCAGAGACGGGCACGCTCAATGTTGTCGAGCGACCCGGTGACGGACTTGGAGAAAGCAGTGTGCAGGTGCATCTCGGTGGCCATGCGCACAGCGTGGCCAGAGAGTTTCCAGCTGACCTCGGATAGGTAGAAGGCGCCAATGCACAGGGCACGGACGTCGTCGAGAGAGTGGTATCGCTCGAACATGGACTCCGAGACCAGGGCGAGGAATTCGTTGTAGCAGACGTCGAGGATCTGCTCGGCGTCGGGGACATGCAGGGCGGTGACGGACAGGATGGAGGTGAGGAGGAGCGGCGAAGATTCCCTCACGGACTGCAGGTTGTCGTGGACGAGCGCGACGCCGCCCCAGATGTACTGGTTCAGCGAGGTGCTGAAGCGGCGGAAGAGCTCCTCGGCGAGGGCCTCGGAGATCTTGCCCTGGGCGATGATGTCGTGGGCCATGGGATTCCTGCGGGTGCCGTCGGGGCGCTCAGAGGTGCTGCTGCGGATGTTCTTGAGCTTGGTGACCTCGAACAGCGAAGCCATGGGGCCGGCCGTCAAGGCGTCCTCCTCGGGCTCCTCTTTGCCTGGCGGTTCAGGTGAGTTTTCTCTGGTCATTGCCATGCCGGGGACGCTGCGGGTCCGGGGTGACTGGTACTCTGAGTGCGGGGGCGTGGGGCCCGATGAGGGCTGGTTGCTGATGGCCGCAGTGGACTGCGGGAGCACCTTGGCCATCGAGGGCGAGGCCGACTGGCTGCGGAGCGAGCCGTGGAACGAGTCGAGGGCGGGCATGCTGTTGCGCTGGAGCAGGTCGGAGACAGCGTGGTGGAGCTGCTCATACTTGACCTCCATGGTCCTCTTCCACCTGTGGCAGGGCAGTTAGCGCGAGCGCGGCGGAGGGCGCGCGGGTCGGGCACGTACTCATTCTCGTCGTCGAGCAGCGTCTGCAGGCTCTTGTTGATGACGCACTTGAGGCCGAGGCGGCGGCAGCGGGCGCACGGGTTGCTGCCGCCGTTGCTGCCCTCGGCGATGTCGCACTTGACCTTGCGGCTCTGGCACTCTTTGCCTGCGAGGGCGTGTTAGCACGCGCTGGGTGCGGCGCGGCGGGCGGGCAGCAACGTCAGACGAGACGACACCACCGCCGGCGGCGATGTCGTCGTCGGCGGCGCGCGCCAAGGCAGCGATGGCTACTCACAGGCTCGGATCTTTCTCGAGATCTTGGGCGTGTGCTCGGGGGTGGCGGCGGCGTGCAGCGCAGCAGACTGCGGCGGGTGCGGCGCATTGGGACGCTCCGCCGCGACGGGCGAGGCGCCGGCGGGGAGGTCGTTCATCTGGGCAAACGTGCGCTTCATGATGAGGCACGACCCACTGGCGTGTGGTCGGAGGAGTGGGCGACGGGCGCTGGGTGAAGACGACGACGGGGACGGCTCCGCGCGGTGCAATGGCTTGGAGGCCCCACAGGAGCTCAGCGGCGAGTCACGTTGGCGCGCGTCGCAGCAGCACGGCGACACAGGGCGGAGAGGAGGAGAGAAGGCAGGCGCTGGAGAGCACTGAGCGTTGGGCGCAGGCTGATGCGTCCTAAGAGTCGATGTGGGGATGGTGGGGAAGGAGTCGAGAGGTGGGAGGGCGAGCGTTCGGCGCTTCTTTAATATCAAGGTCAGAGACGCGATGCCTCTGGGAGTCGTCGTTAGCTTAGCACACCTGGGGCAGCGCTGGCAGCGTGGCCTCCCTGCGCTTGCGTCTTCCCAGCACGCATCAGCAGGAGCCTCCTCCCTTCCCCCGACCAGGCCGACGGGACGCCGAAGCGCCACACCGCCTGAACCGCCAGCGACAGGGACCGCGCCCGTCTCGACCACCGCGCAGCCATCAACCATGCAGCCCACGCGACGCCGACACCACCCGCGCCAGACTCGCCAGACTCACCACACCCGCCGCCCGCTCGCGCTCGCCGCCCGCGCCTGCCCTGCGCAGCGCCGCCGCCGCCAGCGCGCTGACAGCTGAGCAGCTGTGCGCCGCCGCCCAGCTCGCACCGCCCGCGCTCCAGCTGTCAGCGCGCTGCAGCCCTGCTGCCGCCACACGCGAAGGAGCCGCCACGCCCGCGACCTCACGTCGACCCAAGTGCCCTGCACCACCTCGCGTCGAGGCTCTGCGCATCGCGCTGCAGTCGGTCCTTCTCGCCGCCGTTTGGCTTCTCTCCTGTTATATTATGCCGCCCGTCGCTCCAATTGCGTTTGAGCACCACGCACACCGCGCCCGCATCCTTAGCATCCGTCGCTCTCCACGTGCCCCGCCGTCGCAGGCTCCCCAGCGCGCCTGCGAGCAGCAGCGCTCGCGCCCTGGGCGCCGTGCATCATCTCCGTGCTCGCATTCCCGCACGCTACGCAGCGGCAGCCCAGATGAACCCTGAAACGAGCGCTTCCGCTTTGGGCCCCCCTGCCCGCGCTGCGCGCTTCTCGATCGCCCAGCGTCCATCCGGAACGCTGCCGGGACAGGGTGGCCACGCGCTTCAGCGACGAGGCGATCAGCAAAAGTCTGTGCTGCGCCGGAGATTCAGCGCGTCGCAGCATGCAGCCCGCTTCCGATGGCCATTGACATGCGCAGGGACATGGCCCCGGGGAAAACGTTTTCCTTGCAGCTTGGGGCCGTTTAGCTCTTCTAGAAGCATGTGAAGCCCGCGCCGGCGCCCCTTGGCTGCGCTGCCGCACGTGGTGGCAACGGGATGGCGGCACAGAGAGGTTCTCAGACGTGCAGCTGTGGCGCACACGGCACACGTGGAGGCATCGCGAGATCTCGCCGACGAAGACCCGCCAATCTGTGGTGTTGAAGCCCCCCTCCATCAGCGCTGGCCGCTGCCGCTCCAGCGGTCCGGCCGAAGCATCGCTGTGCCGTGTGGGCGTCGGATGGGGGGCAAGGGAGGGATTACGAGGCCCGTCAGCACCATATTTTGCCCATTCGCCTCCGCGAGTCCCAAAGCAGCTTCAGCATGCGGTGCACGCAGGCATGCCGCGCCGCTGACACGTGGAGCGGACGCAGAGGTGACGCCAACACCAAGAGACGGGACAACGGCCACCCCGTTTGATGCGCACATGCCCCCCCATCCCCCCCCATTCGAATGATGAGAACCTTATCACACAACAGACC